>JARQZK010000761.1:72500-100000 GCA_030704885.1 Cynegetis impunctata
AATTTATAGATAATCAAAATTTCTGTTTGTCAGAATATAACAAATTACATAACACATGAAATACAGCATAGTGCCAATGAAGATCCAGAATGCTGTGAGTAAATTTTAATTATTATGTTATATGACTGAGTAATTGTTTTCTTAATGTAAATTATCTAATGTGAGTCTGTTGTAAGGGTTCAACAAAATAATGTATTTACATACAGCACATCTAACTAAAGGACTTTGATGTACATATACTTATGAACACTGCTGCATTTGAAAAATTTTTATATTTTCTGTAACTGTCTCAATTGCCATAAAAAATAAATGGAGAAGGCAAGCCCTTAAAACTTCTAGCTATGCATAAAGACCAATAACTTTTGATTGAAGTAATATTTAAATTAAATGATACTTCCAGTACGAAATAAAGATTTGATAGAAAAAATGTGTTCTTTATGTACAACTCAAAGCGCTCTGATCTGAATGACAAAAAAGATATAAATGACATACAGGTGTGTTTCATTGTTCTCGGCATTAAAGTACGAGTTCGTAGACTCCAATGAGGTTTGATT
The DNA here is from genome assembly GCA_030704885.1 of Cynegetis impunctata. Lineage (NCBI taxonomy): Eukaryota > Metazoa > Arthropoda > Insecta > Coleoptera > Coccinellidae > Cynegetis > Cynegetis impunctata. The sequence goes on from JARQZK010000761.1 coordinate 73,055, forward strand.
CAAGTTACACAACACTTGAGATAGTTGTATACCTCTTGACATTTCAGTCATTGAACCAATACTCTGACTCGAAATCTCTCGTAGTCTCTCAAGAATCACTGTATATATGGAAAATATTTGACCACAATAACAAAATTTCAAAGGTTCAACTGAGATGGCGCTACTTTAGATAATATAAGGAATATATGCGGCCATGTTACTAGTCTTTGGGTTATGCCCTGACAAAATTCACTGCATTTTTCTGGATTCAAATACCTACTCAACTAAGTTATTGAATCCAAGTGACCTGCCGGCCAAGAGCACCAATTTTGTCCATCTATAGGCCAGGCCCGATCTAACGATACAAAAACTCTTCGATATAGTGTCATTCTCTTGGTGCATTTTGTCCAAGACAGGACAAAAATTATGTGACACAGAAATATTGACCATTAAAGGGCTCTCTTTTCCCAGGGTGCCTGAGTATGGCACGATATTTGATTATCTTGTCGATACGTTTTCAACGGTGTATATATAATTAGGATTAGTAGCTTCAATAAGCCATATAGTGCAGATAAGTGATTTTTTTCTCAACAAAGAAGTTTTTGCTGAAGCGTGAAGTCCATGATTTCATTCATTGTTTTTCAATTTTTTGAAGAATGGAAGAAGTCAAATATATTTGTTGAAAGTTTTTCTGATATGCATTTTACCAGCTCATGAGTTTCAAAATCATTTTTCTTTTAGGTATCTTTTATGATACGTAAGTATAGATAGCCTTATGGCTAAATAATATTTATATTGCTTACATTGTTCTTTTCGCCATTATACATATACACTTACCACTAAATTGAGAACCAGACTTTTCACTCTTTCGCCAACATCAACACCAATATCATTTCCGAATTGCACCAAAGTACTCAAAAATCTTTTGACTTTAACAAGTTGCCTCGTAAGATTCGAAGATAAACTTCCGAGTGTTGAATGCTGAGATGGAACATTCTCTAAATTGACTGAAAGAGCAGTTGATGCAGCCAGAGGTGGTGTTGAACTATCGTTTGAACATGCATTTACTGGAGATGGTGGGCTATTAGAAGGATGAGTAGACTGAGCGGGTGAACGAGGTGCTTGACGTGCACCTTCCGGAGAATCTGGAGTCTTACATCGAGCTTCTTTGTTCGCTGAAAAAAAAATTCATACTCATTTGCGTATTGATATGAAACAGTGAACGAAGAGTTGAGATAAGTTTAACCTTGTATCCAAATGCTATTTAATATCGTTTAATATATATATATATATATATATATATATATATATATATATATATATATTTATATCTATATATATGTATATATATATATATGTATATATATATATATATATATATATATATATATATATATACATATAGGTAAAATAGATGTTCAGCTGTAACAAGTTAATTTAATTTATTATAACAAAAAATTATAGGATTATACGTTTCGATGGTACCTCCACCTTCTTCAGCATTCGATTTATACATACGACAAAAAAAACCTCTAAAATGCATATATACATAATCGACTTTTACAATTAACTTTAGTCAATTAATTTTACACAGTAACTATGGTTTTGGATTCTTTACCACTATGTATATGTGTATAATAATAATAATAATAATAATAATATACGATTATGTATATGTGTATTTTTAGGGTTGTTCTGTCATATTTATATATCGAATGCTGAAGAAGGTGGATTTAAATTAACCTGTCACAGCTAAATATTTATTATTCATGTATAACAGAAACAGGTAATAAATTCATTATACATTAATTTTATATATATATATATATATATATATATATATATATATATATATATATATATATATGTTTTTTATTATTTGTATATGAGATACTCTCAAACTCTACGGTAAATATAAGGACATGGGATTTCATTTTAGAGAACGGTGTGAGGAGTTTCAACAGATGAATCCAGTGGGTAGGTATAAATCAAATTGTAACTACTATTATCACATGGAAACATATGAACCCAATTATGATATTAATATTTTTACTGTATGTATATATATATATATATATATATATATATATATATATATATATATATATATATATATATATATATATATATATATATATATATATATATATATATATACACTCACGGACAAAATTATTGCATATTTTATTTTAGGTCTTAATTTTTCAACACTTTTGTGATTTCGGTTGCTAAATCTGTTACATTGGAGTGTTCTACGTATATTGCAATTTATTGCAGATAAAATAATTGTAAGACATAGCTTTCATAACTGAATTAGCGATAACTGTTAATTATAACTGAATAGGCGAAAAGCTATAATCGTAGCTTAGTGTACCTTGATGACTAAAATAATGGCTTCTTTTTATTTGACGTTTTCAGAATGACATTTTCAGTTCATTATTTCTTCAATCTGTAGTTTCAGTTAGTGAGATGCTACGTTTAAATGAGTTAGTGGTTAAAATTGTTTGTTTAATCAATGAGGGGTACAGACAAGAAGACATTGCACAGAGATTGAATTTCCATCAATCGACTGTTTCTCGCGTATTAAAACGTTACAATGAGACTGGAGGATACAAAAGGGGTCCTGGTCAAGGACATAAAAGAATTACAACGCCAAGAGACGAGGAATATTTAAGAATTCAATCTTTGCGAAATCGTACACTTAGTGCTCCACAACTGAAAAATCAATTACTAAATGCAAGGCAAGTCAATTTTTCCACCAAAACGATAACAAAGAGACTTAAGGAGGTTGATTTAAAGCCAAGACGTCCTCCTAGAGTTCCTCGGCTTCTTCCACGCCATAAAATCGGACGGTTACAATTTGCAAGAGCACATGCTGACTGGAATGAACATCAATGGGAAAAAGTTCTTTTTTACAGACGAAACAAGAATACAATTATGGAAGCCTGATGGACGTAGTCTAGTATACAGAAGGTCAGGAGAACGTTTCGCAGAATGTAATCTTGTACATAATCTTAGCTTTGGTGGTGGTCCATTTAGCTATGGGCTGGCATTAGTTGGGAGAGTCGCAAGGAGCTCATTGAAAGGAATTTGAGGATGAATGCTGACTGGTACATACTCAACAACCTTGCAGAACATGTTATACCATACGCCGGCTTTATTGGATATAATAACTTTGTGCTAATACACGACACTGCCCGTGCCCATGCCTCAAGAACAGTCAACCAGTACATTGAGGATTTCGGGATTACAAAGCTAGAGTGGCCACCATATAGTCCTGACGCAAATCCCATAGAACATGTATGGGACATCCTAAAAAAAATATTCGAACACGAAATCCAGCTCCTAACTCAATTGCAGAACTAAGGATTGCTGCACAGGAAGAATAGAATCGAATACCACAAGAAACCATCAAAGATCTTTTGCGCAGTATGCCTAAGAGGATACAGGTTATCGTTAGAGCTAGAGAAGGAAATACTAAGTACTAAATTGTTATCATTTTGTCTTAAACTAATGTATCATGTCGATGTTGTTGATCTTTCCTAATTAAACGTTATTATCAAAAACAGACCACATCACTAATTTCTCTACGAATCTGTTCTAAAGCTTCAATATGTAATTAATTTGATTACGAATAACGTAGAACACTCCAATGTAACAGATTTAGTAACCGAAATCACATAGATGTTTAAGGAAAAAAAATGAAGACCTCAAATAAAATATGCAATAATTTTGTCCGTGAGTGCATATATGTATATGTATATATACGAGGTTGTTCGAAAAATACGGTGAGTTTTCATTTTTCTCAAAATATTTATTTATTCATCAATTTCTATTTTATCCCCTTCAAATTAGTCCCCCTCAGATAAATTGCACTTGTGACAGCGTTTTTTTCAAATCCTCGAAGCAGTTCTGATATGCACTTTTTGGTATGCTGTTGAGCTCTCTAAGCGATTCGGTCTGTATCTCCTCAATCGTCTCAGAACGCCGTCCTTTCATGGGTCTCTTCAATCTTAGGAACAGGAAAAAGTCGCAGGGGGGCAACTCTGGTGAATACGGTGGCTGAGGAATTCCTGAGCGATGCTCATGCGATGATTTTTTCGTCAAAATTCAGCAATTTTGGAACAAACTTCGCTGCCAAACGCTTCAAGCCCAAAATTTCCGAAAAACTTGCATGGCATGAGCCAACCGATATGCCGACATCCTCACCAGCTTCTCTAATAGTGATTCGACGATTCTTCATAACAATTTTCTTCACTTCCTCAACATTTTCATCGCTTGTTGATGTGCTGTAACGTCCAGGGCGAGCGTCGTCATTCACATCTTCTCGAGCTTCTGTGAAAATCTTTTACTACTTGTAAACATTTTTTTGGCTTAAAGTAGACTCACCGTATGCCACTTTCAACATTTCAAGTGTTTTGGAGCACTTTCCATTTTTCACACAAAATTTAATGGAAACTCTTTGATCCATGTTTTTCGACAGCGGAAAATCGCCGAACACGCAAAACACTTCTAACTTTTATGCCTCTCACAAACAAACTGAATGTGCTATATAGCTTAAACTGTTAACATATGTTCGAGACGAGTGTACAAACATAACAAAATAAAAAAATCGATAATCGTAGCCCGCCAAATTTGAAAATTGACCTTATTTTTTGAACACACCTCGTATATATATATATATATATATATATATATATATATATATATATATATATATATATATATATATATATATATATATATATATATATATATATATATATATATATATATATATATATATATATATATATATATATATATAAATATATATATATATATATATATATATATATATATATATATATATATATATATATTTATATATATATATATATATATATAATATATACAGTGTGGCCCATTTTTAATGGAAACACCCCTGTAAAATTTTATATTGTAAACCGATTTCAACCACTTTTTTTTGAAATGTCAAGTACTAAAATGTCTACATTGGGACAAAATTTGGAATGTTTATTCCAATTTTCAGGGCATACTATTATATTTTTTCTTAGTCGAAATTCGGTTTTTTTTTATTAGCGATTTTTTTATTGAAAAGATTACCACGCCACTGGATTCAGCGTGCATAAAGAGGTATGACCAAAATTTCATGAAAAAATAATCATTCATAACAATGTTATGAGAACTCATAATTCGAAAACTCACACTTAACAATCACAAAAAAACACCCAATATCAACAGATAGCCATGGAAATATATTTTTTATGATTTCAACAATGAATATTTTCACGGAAAACAACGGAATTACATTCAAGTTTTCACGCAAATCAACTAAAACTAATACAATTTAAATCTTAGTTGCCATGGAAATGATTGAGCGTAAGAGAGAACATTGTAATTACCTATACGCCTTTCGGGAGATGACTTCAGAAGTGCTGGAGAGGTTTGTAGAGTATTTATCTGATGGCACTTTATTCTTAAGATAATTTAAAAAAATATTTCTATGGCTATATGTTGATTTTGGGTGTTTTTTTTTGAGACTGTCAAGTGTGAGTTTTCGAATTTTGAGTTCTCATAACTTTGTTATGACTGAATATTTTTTCGTGAAATTTTAGTCATACCTATTTAGGGACACGCTAAATCTAGTAAAGTAGTAATTTTTTCAATAAAAAAATCGCTAATGAAAAATCCCGAATTTCGACTAAGAAAAAATATCATAGTATGCCCTGAAAATTAGATTGAACATTTCTTATTCTGTCCCAAGGTAGACCTTTTAGTACTTGACATTCCAAAAAAAACATGGTTGCAATCGGTTCATAAGTTGAAATTTTACAGAGGTGTTTCCATTCAAAATGAGTCACACTGTATATATATGTAATATATAATATATATATATATATATATATATATATATATATATATATATATATATATATATATATATATATATATATATACATATTATATATAATTTTCTTCATGAGAAAGCGGTTAAATATCCTTATTTTGACAACCATTGTTCAAACGCTGTTGAAGTTTAATCAGTCTATATAGCTATAGATATATATATATTTTTGCATTTTGATACCAATATTGCGAAAAAAACCTCACTTCGCGATACCTCATGAGCATGTCGTAGTATGCCCGTCAAGTAACAGAAAAACTCAACCACAGCACATACTTTTTTCATAAAATTAATGAGATTTGATCATTTCAAACGTACCTAATCGAAATCCGCACTATGTGGAATCGAAAAACCAGATTAGTGGTACATTGTTTCAATGTATTCAAAGAAGGAAAATTTAATTAGTGGATTTTTGAACGGCTTCAGGCTTTGACCTAAACAATGAAAATTATCCAACTATTCATTTGATTAATTGAACTTTTGAAACTCATATGTACACTATGGTTTTACTTGTTTATCAGTATTGAAAATTCAAATTGAACACAAATATAATTATAAAATCTGAGATTATAAGGAAGCAAGTCTTTCGATGAAATATTAATCTAGTAGTCTGATCTTCGATATGTATTTCAATTCTTCTTATCATTAGTTATTTTCATAAGTTAGAAAAAACAGGTTTCCCAACAGTTAGTTTTGTGGAGACAATTTTTCAACTGTAATATTTTATAATTGTGATTAAAGGTATGGTTGTCTTGAATTGGAGCCAGTTTTCTGCTTAATATAGCTAGAAAAAATACAATATGGCAATTTCAGAAGTTTATCCACTTATATCCGAGAAAAGTATTGTATTTAACAGTTTAACAGGCAGTTTAAGGCAAACCTTCCGAAAACCTGAAATTGTATCTTCATAAACAAAATTTCAAAGTTTCATATGAAACCAACAATTGAAAAATTGATTAAAAACAACAAATCAGAAATTCATAGAGATGAACGTACTGGTGTTTATAGACTCAACTGTAATTGCGGAGTATCGAATACACGAACACAAACGTAGTTATATTAAGCAGAAAACTGACTCTAAGGCCCGGTTGTACAGTCACGGTTTAAGCCAAGCTCAAGGTTGAACTTAGTTTAAATGAGACTGTAACGTTGCACAGATAGACCGGGAGCCGAGAGGGTTTTTGCATGTATCATAGGCCCCACGACGAGGCTTTGGGGGCTGATAGACAATGTTATTCCCAACTTTGAATTCTCGGTATGGCACCCCTAAAGTGTAGCTTTCAGGAGGGGTGAATTTTCAAACGTGTTGTCTATATCCGTGCCGCTGGATCATAGGCCCCACTTCGATTCTTGTATTATGTGGTTAAGCAAGTCGCCAAAGTCCGCAAACTCAATATGCCATACCAATATGGCGTCACTTAAGGTCCGCCATACTTACCGAAACGTGTAATTTTTTCACTGTGAAAATGGATCATAGGCCCCACGCTGTTGTTTCGTGATCTTTGTTAACAATGAACTGTAGAACGAAGATCTCAAAACGCCATACCTCTGGGGCGTCGCCAAGTGGCCGCCATACTGGGGCAAATATGTCATTTTCAGCAATGAACATGTATAATAGGCCCCACTATGAAAATGTGTCACATTTGTTCATTTTGATGTCCTGAACAAAGTTCTGAAAGCGCCATACCCATGCGATGTCACCAACGTCAGATATTGGCTTAAAAAGATGTCACATTTTTATAGGTTAAGCGTATCAAAGGCCCCACTGCCATACCAGCGTTTTTACGTGTATTTTGAAGTATAAAACACGAATATATCATTGCCATACCTATGGCATGTCGCTAACGTCAGATATTGGCAAAATTGTCACATTTTTATAGTTTAAGTGTATTCAAGACCCTACTGCAATACCGGCAAATTTAGGTGTATTTTGAATTATAAAGCAGGAATATATCACAGTCATACCCATAGTATGTCGCTAACGTGCACAATTAATCGTATATATATATATATATATATATATATATATATATATATATATATATATATATATATATATATAATAATATATATATTAAAAAATAAAGTATATATATATTATATATATATATATATATATATATATAATATATATATATATATATATATATATAATAAAGTATAAACTTTAAAATAATGAGTTCATAACTCGAAACATGTCGACTATTCGTAACTGCTAAATACAGTATCTAAATATTTTTATATAGTGAAACATAAGCCAAGTGTATTTCTTTTAAAGTTTATACTCTATTCTTTATGATGTTTCACTAAGTGATGTGCGAGAATTCAATCTCAGTTATTATATATATATATATATATATATATATATATATATATATATATATATATATATATATTTATATATTTATATATTTATATATTTATATATTTTATATATTTATATATATATATATATATATATATATAATTTTTTTCAAATTTGTATGTACCTATATGATAATATTGTGTAGAATTTTTTTGCATGTATAGACATATTAAAAAGATACAACAGTGGTTATTCTCAAGTAAAATTGTTGTCGAAATGAATACTAATAATATAATGTATACCTATATAATACAGCTCTGCGCTGCAAAAACAGGTGTTTCATGTTAAAAATATTTTTCGTTAAAAACACACAAAAAATGAGCATTTTGAATATTTTTTCCGCCACTTAGGATCCGCCATTTTGATTTTTACAATTTTGACATCAAATTCGTGATCAGCGACCTCGAAAACCTATAAATACAAGTTTTGAGGCAATTCTGCCGAGCCATTTCAGAGCGTGGCTGAAAATTTTAAAAAAATGGTTTTTTCGGTATGGCACCACTTTAACGACACTCTATAGGTATGGCAGTATGATACCAGCTAAAGTGATGTAAAAGAGCATCTTAAAACCAAAACGCCATACCGCTACCTATTATACATGTTCATGGCAAAAAAATGACATGTTTGCCCCAGTATGGCGGCCACTTGGCGACGCCTCAGAGGTATGGCGTTTTGAGATCTTCGTTCCACAGTTCATTGTTAACAAAGATCACGAAACAACAGCGTGGGGCCTATGATCCATTTTCACAGTGAAAAAATTACACGTTTCGGTAAGTATGGCGGACCTTAAGTGACGCCATATTGGTATGGCATATTGAGTTTGCGGACTTTGGCGACTTGCTTAACCACATAATACAAGAATCAAAGTGGGGCCTATGATCCAGCGGCACGGATATAGGCAACACGTTTGAAAATTCACCCCTCCTAAAAGCTACACTTTAGGGGTGCCATACCGAGAATTCAAAGTTGGGAATAACATTGTCTATCAGCCCCCAAAGCCTCGTCGTGGGGCCTATGATACATGCAAAAACCCTCTCGGCTCCCGGTCTAAGAGCTAGTTCAACGCAAAGCTTGGTTCACCGGCTGTCAAATTATGCGGTTCAGCTGAACCATCAAATTCAGGCGCTTAAACCCAGCTCAAAGATAATATAACCTCACTCCTTGTATTAAATTGTTGGAAAGGTAGAGGTATCATCATAATATTAGATTATATTTTTGTCAAAATGATTTAAAATAAAAATAATGGCTCATTAGCTACATGATGATCTTCAGGAACTAACAGACGATGAGGACTTTGCTGAAATAGTAGAAGTATTAAATAAAGCTGGAAGACAACCAAAGAAATATAGATATAGAATGGATCATTTTGTTGTATGAAAGAAACTGCAGTTAATTTTGTTGATAATGTAAATTTTCAACCTCACATGAATGCTAACAATATTCATTATATCAACAATGTTGTGAGGCATCAATTTATAAATTACTTCAGAGAACTGTAGTAATAAATGGTTTCTTCATTTAAGAAATATATGTTAGTGTCCTATGTAAGCTTCTTCTAATGATTACATAATGATGGGCATAAAAATTTGAATTCCATATCATAATCATAAAAAAAATTTTGTAGTAGGTACTTTTATTTCATTTACTATTGAAATATAACTTTTTTATTAACAAAACCACCTATTATACAACACAATAAATTAACATTGGTAATTTTAAATTCTTTTTAATTTTTAAAGCATAATATGCTTCTCTATTGATAAATTTTCCATTCGTAACTTATTTCACTCAATTATTCCATCTGTCTCTATTTTTAATTAATTAATTTTTTCTGAGTAAGACTTTCGGCTTTAACCCTTTGACTACCATAATTACATTTTGTTGGCGAATATTTGTAATTATCCTTATGTAAGGTTAAAATGAATCAATAATAATAGTACAAAGCTATTTTGACAAAAAAAAATTATTAACGTTCGAAATATTTTGGTGGTTTCACCAAGTAACCACTGGGAGTTCGCGGAAAATTAGGATTTTCAAAATCATCGCCCGCCTCCGAATCAGGATCTACTTCTGATTGAGGAACAGATGGTATTTCCTCAATCAAACGAAAAATCTCATCATTGGTCATATTCAAAAGAGTATGGAATGACCAACACTTGTTTCCTGGAAAAAAATATTTCCGATGAGTCCCAGAGGTTTCACAGAGTAACCGCAGGAAGCAAGCCACAGAATTTTGAAAATTTTTTAGATAAATTAATTTTATGGAGATTATTCAATACATATGTCTCTATTCTATCGATAAGAGTACCTACTCACCATCCATTGCACACGCGAATTACCACTATATTTGCGAGTAAAACACCGAGAATCGTCAAAAAGAACACACGTTAATGTAAACCGTTGAAAAAGTGCTGCTTGTGAAGGGATCGACATATTTCGAGCGCTGTTTTTTATGCTCACCAATAGATGGCAATACAGGCGAGCGATGTGAGCAGCGGTTTCACTGAAATACCACTGGTATTTGAGGAACAAATGTTTGAATATGCGGTTTCACCGTGAAACCTGTGGTAGCGAAAGGGTTAATTCGTTTTAAAAAGATACAGCTTGGCTTACCGTTTCACAATGCAACATACAAGTTCCGTGTCCGTTTTCAAAATTCAAATTAACATAAATCACAGAATATCTGCATTCAGCAACGACAAAAAAATTAACAGCGCATGTGCAAACGATACCAACATAACACATATTTGCTTGAACTCGGTTTAGTAAAGCTAGTCTTCAAAATAACCTGTACAACTGAAAGCTATTATTGAACCGAGTTCATCCTTGAGCCTAGCTCAGTAGAACCATGACTTAAACCGCTACTGTACAACCGGGCCTAATTATGCGTGCCCTCTTATTCAAGAAAACCATACCTTTAATCACAATTATAATATATTACAATTTGAAAATAGTCTCCATAAAACCAACTGTTGGGAATCCCTATTCATCAATAAATATAAAAATTCCGGAAATTTAGTTAACGACCAGATTGAAGTAAACCCTTCTCCTCTTCTTGATCTGTTCAATGTACCTACCAATAACTCTGAATGTATTGCTTTTTGTTATTTAGTTTCTCTAGGAACCCCTCTGTTATGTTCAATTTTTCGTATTTATTTCAACCTGTGAAAAGTTAGGTTTCATTTCTTAATAAAGTTATGAATATTAACTTTCACCAAGTAAATGCCAATTCAATTCCATACAAAGTTATAATTTATTTTTATATCAACTACATAGTTTTACGTATTTTGCAGATTGATTGTAGAAGTTATATGGTGATATTTTAATTTGTTTCACCCTCGAACACAACTGCCGAATTTGAAGGAAAACTGTGGGACAATAATTTTCAGTTGATAGTCTCTTTTTCTATTCAGTAGATTTTTTTACGTAACCTTCGGAAACAGAAGTTGTTTTCCAACCATACAAACATTTTATATTAGTTATACTCTCGCCTGTGTCAGACAATATTGAAGCCAATGGTCAATTCATCGTCAGCAGCCTCATTCAAGCATTTCCCAATTTTCTCTCTACTGAACACTTCAGCCTACGTTGGTGTAAATCTCATACTTGTTTCTTCAGGATGTTTATTTCAACATCTTGCTAATGTATTGGTATTTTCTAATTTTGACCAAAATTTTTCAGCATTGAATATCTAGCTAGACTATTATGTATTCGGCTCATATACCTTCAGCGAGTTCAGCGAAATAGGTAAGGTACACTTCTTCCTTCATTCAATTTGTAAATATTTTCTGTGAACATCACTGCTAGAATTGCCTCTCATCGTTCTTATATCGTAATCGGAATTTTGTTGGCAGTGGCGTGCTTTTCTCCTTGAATGATAGATTCTAGTAATCTGAATCATCCATTTCGATTTTTTCTCTTTGATTGATAGAAAAGCGAATATCATGGTTGTGATTGCTTGATCAAATTCACCAAGCTGTAGTTTTCATAGAAATATAAATAATAGTTGAGTACCAACCAACTGATTATTTTTTGTTCATGTGTAATACATTCACATATCCTGTAACCCTCTGTGTAATAAATATCCATGCTGTAAAATAAAAATAACCGATATTATTTGGCGGTTAAGCCTTAAAATTCTGAAAATATTTTTTCTAACTCATGCGAAAAGTAACCCACTTTTTTTCCGCATTATTTCGCATTATAAAAAGGGTAGCTGGTAACTTTTTCGCATGCTTTGAAACAGTAGAACTTTCAGATCATGAATGTGTGCGGAAAAGTAAACCTTTCGAAGCGCTTGTAGAAAAAATAATGAATATAATATTGGGTTATATTCATTAGAATTTTTTAGTTTATAAATGAAAGTCAATTTCACTCCCATGCACTCATTGTATGCTGAAAAAAATATTCTTTCGGGAAAAACAATTCTTTGACATTTCTGATACGAAAAAAAAGACATTCACTGAAATTTCTCTTTCTTATTTATTGAATATATTTCATTTGGTACACAGTAAAGTCCATTTCCGATATGTGAATTAGAAGCAAAATATTTTCATTAATTTGTATGTACGTCAAGTTTTCTATGGATCAGTCCTAATCCATTCGAAAAACAAAAATGTGAAGCATCTAAACCGAATCAATCCATATTGAAATGGTGGAAACCCGTAATTTAGAAGGATCGAAGTCGAAAGAACGTTGTGGAGGGAGAAAGAGAAAGGGTGATAGAGTCTAATAAATTCACCTCTCAGAAACCGGCGAAAAACAATCAAAACTATGCACAATACGAACAAAGCAATCTATCACAAAAAACAATCGCCTGCCGTCGCACGCTAGCATGTGCCATGCGCATGGCGCCATCTGTTGACAACTTTTGTTTTAATTACGGAAACAAAGCACCCAAGAAATGTGCCTTTCAAAATAAAAGACAGATGGTTTCCTTTCTCTTGCAAACGAGTGGCAAAGGAAAGAGGGTGAGTTTACTTACTTTTTTCATCTAGATTCATTTCACTACGGAATTAGCGCAACTTATTTCTGTTCAGCGCAAATATTGAATTTCAATCTGAGACGAAGAGAATTTATGAGGAGAGTACCCTCGAAGAGAACCATCAGACGGTAACTGGAAAGTAAGGTTTACTGAAAGAATTTGTGATGAATTTTTGTATGTGAATTGCGTATAATAACGGCTTTATATTCCATGACATAACTGCCTTGATGATTTGATTAATCCTTGAATAGAGGAAAGTCACCAAATATGGAATAGTATCCTTATATGGAATACCTCAATTTCTCTAAGAATATAAGTATGAAACGCAACATACGACCATCTTCCGTTTCATTCGGTCTATTTACTACCTCACTCACACCATCGTGTCAGTTGCGCGAACGCTACAAGTGTGGCAGGCGTGTTTTGTTTTGATGTCACGCAGAAAATTTTAAAGGTAAGTAATAAATGAGTATTTCCAGTTATTACGTATGTATACATAAGTCTTTACTATTTAGTATATCGATATTATGTTTATTTCAACATTTTGTGATCTTCTGTCATTAAAATATTGTGAATTGAAAAAATATTTAGGCGAGTTTGAACTAGTATAAAAATCCAAATATGGACAGTCGTCGGTGTCTAATTACGGAATATTCCATGATTAGGTCTTTATATTTCACATGTTAGGCACTTGCTACTATTTCTTTAAAAAATTATATATTATGTTTGTTTTTAGAATATCTGCTTCACAATCAACCAAGAAACAAAAAACCTAGGATGAAGAAAAAATGACAAATGCTATAATATTCGTCCGGGGAAACAATACCACACCACTGGAATCAAGAACTGAAACTGGTCAAGTTCTGATAGAAATACCTGTACCAGAAAGAACTGCTAATGTACAACCTGAACCTACACCCTCGACTTCCGGGCTTAATCGCAGCAGTTTGGGTCTGATGTCTCCGCATGACATAAGTCCAGCGACAGAGAAATGAAGAAAAGTATCTAACAGAGGAAGAAAAGCTGCTGTGGCAACAGTCATAACATCTTCACCCTACAAAAATCATTAAGTAAATAAAAATATGAAGAGACAAGAAAAAGAACGTAAGACAGAGAATAAGAAGAAAACTGCGAAGAGAAACAAACAAACGAAGAAAAATATGAATGATTGTGAAGAAGAAGACTCTGAGGAACGGGACGTTATTCAGTTTGATGAAGACAGTGAACATGATGAGTTGATGGACCAAGTATCTCCTGACTCTGCTGATGCAGAATGTATGTTCTTTTCAAACCTTTTTTCCATGGATAAACGTGGAGAAAGCTGGATTAAATGCTTAATGCTGGGCACATTATGATTGTGCTGGTCCAGAGTTTGTTACTTGGATCTGTGACTTTTGCAAGTGAATGAAGTAACTTCTTTCATTTATCACAATATGTTATTTTCATTTATTTGATCTCATAGATATTTATGTCAATTTTTGTTATTGATATGATGATTTATGCTTATATTCCATATATGGGTACCTATTCCATATTTGGTTACTCATTTGTGATTTTGGTTTTTGTGATAGATTTTAATTTGATAACTAATATATTTGATTAAAGGCTGTTAATTACTACATATAAATGTATGACTGATTAGTAATTACATTAAACTGTTTTGATTTCTATGAAGTGTTTTTTTTATATCCCTGACACAAAATGGTATTCCATATATGGTGACTTTCCTCTACGTATATTTAGACAATATCAGTGCCAAAGGACATGTGAGATCTTCTTTTTGTTTTCCAAAAAGACTATCGTACCTCCGAAATCCACCTAATATCCTGCATTTCCAATAACCAAGTTTGTGCGTAATAACGGTTGACAATAAGGCACATTGGGTATTTTAAATTACAATTTGTAACCTAGTTCTTCCAGATTCATTAGTCATTCCGAAGTTATTAGTTTTTTGATAAGTGTTATTGCATTGAGAATGAATCTGATAGTTTGAAGAATTTCCAAGAAAAAGGTAAATAGATTTCTGGTATTTTGGAACTTAAATTGATTGTGTGTAGTTTAACAACGTAAATACCTATCCGTTAGATATTTCTTGGGTTTAATTAAGTTCTTTTTTAACCGACATCAAAAAATTACGCAGTTTTAAGATTATCCTTTGTATAAAACTAAGATACCTCGGTATACAAATAACAAGTAGTGTAAAATCTTGAGGATAATGCTAGTCTTGAATACTGAAGGTCGATAATTGATGTATATCTATGAACAATGATAAAATATCAATTCAAACGTCTATAAAAAATAATAATACCTACAGGACGTACGTTTCAGCAAAGTTAGACTGCAGCTTCTTAGGATGCTATGTGCAAACTGATCACATTTCTCAAATATATTCTACAACAACAAAGATGTATATGAAAAATTAGGTAGAATGGGTAAATACAGTGAGGTAAACAGACAAATAGTTATGGACGAAAAACCTTACTGAAAAAATTGAGAAGAAGGCTTCTGAAATAATTCATCTGACACATGAATGTTTATAACTATGCATCTGTAGCTATTCTAGGAAATTTAGTTTTATGATAATAATTTCGGCGTTTAATCTTTCAATGTTCTAATTGATTGTGTGGTTTTCATTGATTAAATGGTTTGCATAATATGAATTCGATTCTTATCATCAGAGCTCCGTTAAAGATTTGGGAATCTGGTATAAAAGCTTCTGAGAGTTCTGCCAATATAAGTCTTATCACAAATACCTTTTTAAACAAAACGAAAAGTGTATAAAATTAAATGTGGTAGTTGTTACCTATAAGTTTCATAGTGCTGGAATTTCCAGCAGCTTTCAGATCAAAATTTCAGAACATAGAGGAAGCTTTGATAATGAAAAATAGGATTCACCATAGTAAATTTTAAATATTTCATAAAGTGAACAATTATTGAAGAATTTTCCTTGTTCACTTTATGTAATAAATAAAATTTTCTTCCTTATTAATTATTTAAATACATCACTATATTCACCATTTCTACCTAATTTGTTATATACATTTTTGTTGTTATTAAATGTATTTGAGAAATGTGATCAATTTGCAGGTGAAGTCTTACCGAAATGTACATTACGTATTTTTGTTTTTAATATACCCGAATACTTCATACTAATGTGATTTCCTCACAAGAGCCATTGTACCATACTCCGCAGCAAATGGAATTAAGGTGTAATGGGCCACATGTCAAGAACAGATATTCTAGATATCAGAGACCTATCTAAAGGTGGCGAGAGGTGATTGTTTGACCGTATCTGCTCCACCTCTTGGCGACAGGGAACAGAATTAACGAGTCAAGTACATCCTCTCAACTTGTCAGATGCAGGCCGCATGAAGCTACCCATTCTTTCTCTCTGAAAGAATGGAATAATGAAATTCATTTCAGTGTATCGGAATTTCGATTTTTCCCTTCTGTATTATTAGTGTTTGTTTATATATTCAAGAAATAATCAGAATTTAATTGTTCCCGTCTACAGAGTGTCCACGGATAAGATGCCCAGGATGAAGAACTTTTTTAGTCTCAATTTTAAAGAAAAATGCTATTCTCTATAAAAAGTTTTGCTTCTTCAAAATGGAATGATATTCGAGTTTTTCAAAACCTGCTTCTTTTTATTTTCAATTAAATGAAAAACCACATCAATTTTTGGACTTACTTCGGAAATGTAATAATAATCTAGTGAGTGACTTTTGCGATATTATAAGGTAACTATGCTAACTCTTCAATAAAGAATATATCTTGTAAAATGCTATAGTAGTGGAGCTGTTTCTAACAAGTACGCAATTAATTTATTCAATGAAAAATACCCGAATGTATTAGGTTACGAATGAAAGTTACAAGGAATACATTTAAAAAATTAATGAAGAAATCAGATACTCACTAGATTATTATTACACAACTTAGTGCAAAAATTTATAGGATTTCACATGAAATTGAATATAAACTGAAACAGGTTCAAAAAAACTTGAATTTTATTTCATTTTATTGGGTTTATGAATGAACAAAACTTTTTATGAAGAATAACGTTTTTCGATAAAACTGAAAATAAAAAAGTTTTTACTTTTGGGCACCTCATCCTTGGAGACGCTGTATAAATGTTTCTACTGAGTGTCGCATTTAAAAGAGCTCACATGGAATATTTTTAGTGATCGGGATTTTTTTGAAAACCTTGAGACTTCTCGATTTTTCTTTCGAATGGATATAGGGTCACCCCCTCAAACAGGATAACAACCCATTCACGAATTTTAAATCACACAAGTGGTCTAGTAGTTCATAATTTTAATGGTATTTATTTCAATGAATATACTGAATCTATTGAAAGTGCAGGTTGAATAAATGGAAAACATTTTTGAAACGAATTTTAGTTGATTATAAGATCGAATTGAAAGTCCCTCACTTCCAAACAGTAAGAACATCTTTGTCGGTTATTTTGGATGTTCATGTAGGTGATTTCTTGTGTCAATATTTTTTCGAACAATAGATTCATTTTAAAAAATTTATTGAATGACCTTGAAGATCGTAGATTTTACTCCATCAAACTCATTCGTAAGGGTTAATTTGAAATGTGTTATTTATAAAACGGAACCTAAATGCCACGAAAATGGCATATCAGATGGTACAAAATATTTCGATAAATGTTGAACAATAACTTCAATACTGTTAGTTAATAGCTTATAATTACAATATCTTATAAATTTGAACTGCTTTGAAAACTTCTTCTTTTTATTTATTTCACTGACTCTTCAAAATAATTTTTAGATTTATTTCAACACAGAACAAATTTATCACTTTTATGAATGAAAAATACCTTCAAAATGATTTACCTTCGTGTGGAAGGGTTGTCATCCTATTCAACAGATTTATTCTACATTCATAAATTTGATGTCGAAAGGTCAACCTGACAGGGTTTTCCAAAAAAAATTCATTGAAAATATTCTGGACACCCATTGCGCCAACCCATTTAAACTTATAACCATATAACTATTTCCCTTATATGTATTAGAATTCACAGATAATATCTCAAATGAAAGGAATGAGTTTGGATGAATTTATTATTCTTCATTAATTCGGAGCAGAAACTGAGCATATATATATATATATATATATATATATATATATATATATATATATATATATATATATATATATATATATATATATATATATATATATATATATATATATATATATATATATATATATATATATATATATATATATATATATATATATATATATATATATATATATATATATATATATATATATATATATATATATATATATGTATATACATATATATATATATATATATATATATATATATATATATATATATATATATATATATTACAGTCAGAATTAAGGACTTGGACTTGTGTCTAATTTTTAGTGACATATATTTCACGTTAATCTGGAAATATTGATTGGTTATGTACAAACCTTTTACGAAGTAGTATATATATTTTTTATATATGAAGCGAAAAGTTTCAATCAGATAAAACATGCTTTTTAAATAATCATAGCAGTTATTATTTCATCTACTCGAAATGTGAGTTTCAATTCCATTTTGTTAAAATCAGGTTGATGTTTATTTGAAGTGATAGTCATAGCAAATTATTAGAAAATATGGTTTGATGGATATCGACGAGTTATTCATTTCGTGAAAATACATTTTGATATGAATTGAACAAATTCATTTTTTCTGATTTCCACTTTTAGAAGCTCGACCGTTTTCGACGACGAAATCATTTTCCGCCTATCAAGGTCTTTGTGAAATCAGGTCTTTGTGAAAATAAAGCAGATGAAATAACTTTATTTCATTTATAGAAATATTGTTCCATTATGAATTAAAACTTCATCAACTGAAACGCATATATATATATATATATATATATATATATATATATACAGAGTAATTCACGGTGGATGGCACATTAGACGTATCTGGTGAAACATACTACGGATCACTTTGAAAATTTACTGGAGGGCATAATCGGACATTCTCTACACACCTAAAATGTTTTTGGTAATGCGGTGTTGCCACTTCTATTAGAAAGTATGTGCAGCTTAGATTTTTCATATGGAACACCCTGTATATAAAATTATTTTTAGAATCTTCAACAATTTCCCAATAACTTTCCATGATATTTCCCTATACCTATCTGTTACCGTTTTCGAAATTAGTTTCATTTTGTTTTCTTCGAAAATCAAGACCTATTCAAACGCTGATATCTTTGAGTTGAGAAATAATATGACATCGAAATTTGGGTTGAAGTTTCGTAATACTTGGGGGCTCCTTAAACTACAGCCTAATCTGCGTTACTTCAATACAGGGTTGTAAAATTTAAGTTATTTTTTTGCTTGAAAAAGTGACTGAAAGTTGATTATTCCAAATGGAATGCCCTGTATATTATTGAAAATTCGAAATGCTGCTTGAATTTGCTTTTTGTCTATGTATATCATACCTATACTTAACTAGTCAGGTTTCGGACTAATTAGCATTTATTTGTGAAAATGTTCCTTGTAAATGGTGTTTGGTAAGCTTGCCATGATCCCTATTTGACAGTAGTGTAACGTTGTGACAATCTACTAATAGTACCGATATTTTTGACATCTCAGAATTTGCAATTGCCTCCAGAAACGATGGAACAAAACTATTTTAACGAAGTTCCTATGAATTTGTTTATTATTTTTGGATATTTTGATGAAATTATCAGCTGAACATGTAAAAGTTCAATAAAATGTCTCCGAATCTACCGCCAATAAACCTTAAGAAATTTATATGAATTCAGAACAATTTCAATGCGTATGGATAAACTTTATAATCGCACCAAGAGACTTGATAGTGGAAATATTGATATAAATAATTATAAAAAAGAAAACAATTATGTAGAATGTTTCAAAATATGTTCAAATCACTGGCCATTCACTTTCAAGCACTTCAAAATGCAGCCATTGACTGATTTCGACGTGGCAGATCTGATTTCATTCGGATCCAAACCTTCAAATGTTTGGGTAATACTTTGTAATTGTATCTCGAACGCACGCCATAAATAATAAACAAATTCATAAGAACTTCGTTTGAATAGTTTTGTTCCATCGTTTTTGAAGGTATCTGTGAGATGTCAAAAATACCGATATTATTAGTAGATTGTCACAATGTTACTGTCAAATAGTGATCACGGCATGCTTACCATATACCGAATGGGGGACACCATATACAAGGAACATTTTCACAAATAAATGCTAATAAGTCCAAAACCTGACTATTTAGGTGTAAGTATAATATATATAGATAAAAAGCAAATTCCAGCTGCTTTCCGAATTTTCAATAATATACAGGGCATTCCATTTGAAATAATCAACATTCAGTCACTTTTTCAAGCAAACAAAATAACTTAAATTTTACAACCCTGTATTGAAGTAACGCAGATTAGGCTGAAGTGTAGGAAGCCCCCAAAAATCACCAAACTCCAACTCAAATTTCGATATCACATTATTTCTCAACTCGAAGATATCAGCGTTTTAATACGTCTTGATTTCTAAAGAACAAAAATGAAAATAATTTTTATTTCGAAAACGGTAACAAAAAGGTATGAGGAAATATCATGAAAAGTTATTGGGAAATTGTTGGAGATTCTAAAAAAAATAATATAGTGTTCCATTTGAAAAATCAAAGATGTTACTACTACCAGAAACGTCTAATGTGCCATCCCCCGTGTATCACCCTGTATATATATATATATATATATATATATATATATATATATATATATATATATATATATATATATATACATATATATATATATATATATATATATATATATATATATATATATATATATATATATATATATATATATATATAGAAAGAGAGAGAGGAAGGAAAATGCTCAAAACACTGAATATATTATTTAAAATGTATCTTTGACACTGTTACCTGAAAAACAAAAATCTATCATAAAATTTTCATAGTCGGGCTAGCTCATAAAGTAATGATCGACCTACATATTATCTGAATTCAACTTACGTAGAGAATGTCAAAGATACATAGAAATATATTTCATTGAATCTTTCAACAGGTTTCTTATATTCATCTCGTCGCAGAACAAAATTAGCACTATAAATAAAATTGAAACACATTCAAAATGATGTAGCATTCTCAGGAGGAGTCACACTTTTCAAAAGAATTATTCTACCTTCAAAAATTGTAGATTAAAAGATCGACTTGATTCAAGGTTTCTCAGAAAAACGCCAATCATTTAAAATATTCTTGTGTTTAATATGCGCCACCCAGTTCAAACTTATAACCATAGAAAT
Organism: Cynegetis impunctata; assembly: GCA_030704885.1. Classification (NCBI taxonomy): domain Eukaryota; kingdom Metazoa; phylum Arthropoda; class Insecta; order Coleoptera; family Coccinellidae; genus Cynegetis; species Cynegetis impunctata. Next base: position 94,652 of record JARQZK010000761.1, read on the forward strand.
ATGTCTCTCATGTGCAGTAGAATTCACAGATAATTTTTCAAATCAATCACTTTATTTTAAGTCATTATTCTGGAGTAGAAATATAAATTTTATTCGCATGTATTTCACGTTGATCTGGAAATATTTAATGATAATATTCAATGATACAAATGAATTTTTAAAATTTCAAAATGGGCACATCAAAAAATCGAAGCAATAGACAGGCCATTACGATCTTATGAGACTTTCGACAATATCAGTTGAAATTGGAACAATACATATGTGGACCAACTTCAGCGTCCAAAATACTGAATTTACCAGCTTGACGATAAGTATTGCTCCACATCTATCTTCTGGAGCGAGAGTTGCACGCTCTGTTAATCCTATCAATAGGTATGTATATACTAAAAAAAAAACGAATCATCGTGCTCAAGATATGCAAGTTGAGAGGATATAATATTTACGTCTCGAACTTCATCAGCCAGTCCTACTAGAGGAAAATTATATGATAGATTTCTGTTTTAAAATAATCGTCGCAGATATATTTTTTATGAAAAAACATGAATATATATGAATATATATATATATATATATATATATATATATATATATATGAAGATTTGGTTTGATTTTGGTTGTTCCAGGTTCGTAAAACTACTTTAATACATAGGACAAATATCACAGAGATTGCATGACCGGATAAATGCCCACAAATACACAAAAGCAGCAACTACGGCACTGAACAAACACAAATTAACAGAAAATCACAATTTTAACTACGAAGAAACGAAAATACTAACAACACGAAGAAACAAAAAACATAGAGAAATACACGAAATGTTTCATATACAAACAAATTTAGAGAACACAGTAAACGACAGACAGGACATCAAACAACTTAGTCATTTCTACCTACCGTTCCTTAAAAACAAGTCAAACTGAAAAGAATAAGAAAAGAACGAATATATCACCAAGTTTGACATTGACATGCCAGATAAATAAAGAAAATCATTTTCAAAATATATATTATAATTGTTTGACGATATTGTTTTGTACTCTAGATGTTTTTATTTTTATGTTTATTTTATTGTCTATACTAAGATACTGAGGAAGGGAGCACTACTCTTGGAACGTTTATTAAACAAGTTAATCTCGTAGTTTAAAGTAGTTTTACGAACCTGGAACGACCAAAATCAAACCAAATCACTATAATATAAATGACCAGGTAATAAGGTGAAGTGAGAAATTTTTAATGTATATATAAATATATATATATATATATATACATATCTATGTATATATATATATATATTAAAAATTTCTCACTTATATATATATATATATATATATATATATATATATATATATATATATATATATATTCATTTATTCGAATTGTTGTTGCCTGTGAACTATTTCTTATCTCTTGATAATTATTAGCAATAACAGGCTTGTTGAATCTCCAAAAACAAATAAAAAAAAGATAAATAGTACCCTATTCTTTGACTTTTCAAAATCAAAATAATTTTAACCTATTTCGAACATTACGTGGGTAAAGGTTTCTGTGGTTTCCCTTACCATAATACCAGATTTGAATGTTAATATTGGACTGAATAGCACGTAATAAATAACAAAGAACGGCCTCAGCCGAAAAATTTTAGTGAAACATAGTAGTCTTTTTCTATTCAAATTTTTTCAAATCAATAAATGTCAAAGAAATTTCAATTTTTTCAAAAGTTTTGATAAAGCCACGAATGTCGTGGCGACATTCATAATTATCAAGAGATTATATATATATATATATATATATTATAATATAATATATATATATATATATATATATATATATATATATATATATAATATATATAAATATATATATATATATATATTTATATATATAGTATATATATATATATATATATATATATATATATATATATATATATATTTATATACATTTATATTTATATATACATGAATATATATATATATATATATATATATAATTATTTATTCGAATTGTTGTTGCCTGTGAACTATTTCTAATCTCTTGAAAATTATTAGCAATAACAGGCTTGTTGAATCTTAAAAAACTCGATTTTATTAAAAAGTTGACGTTTCGCCACGACATTCGTGGCTTTATCAAAACTTTTGAAAAAATTGAAATTTCTTTGACATTTATTGATTTGAAAAAATTTGAATAGAAACAATCTGATCAATATCTGTTCTATCATTTACGACTTTAAAGTCGTAAATGATAGAACAGATATCAAACATTTGAGTTCAATATACGCAGATTTAATTCTTTAATTTTTCTAAGAAACAACATAAATCAAAACAAAATAATTCAACAAACAACAAACTCTAACCATAACAACTCATCTTCTTAGACAAAATCTAAACATCTAGAATTTTCAATTTTTCTAAAAAGAAAGTATAGTTTAGAACAATCTCCAAAATTACAAGTAATGTCTTTTTAAAGACAACAATCAAATATTTTAAACCTATTTTGTACATTACGTGGGTGAAGGTTTCTGTGGTTCCCTTCCCATCTAATATCAACAGACCTGTCTGTTGATATTGGACTAAATAGCACGTAATTAATAACTGAAGACGGCCACAGCCGCAATAAGAAATTTTTGAAAAAAAGATAAATATTACCCTATTCTTTGACTCTTCAAAATCAAAATAATTTGAACCTATTTCGAACATTACGTGAGTAAAGGTTTCTGTGGTTTCCCTTACCATCTAATAATAACAGATTTTAATGTTAACATTGGACTGAATAGCACGTAATAAATAACAAAGAACGGCCACAGCCGAAAAATTTTAGTGAAACAGTAGTCTGTTTCTATTCAAATTTTTTCAAATCAATAAATGTCAAAGAAATTTCAATTTTTTCAAAAGTTTTGATAAAGCCACGAATGTCGTGGCGAAACGTCAACTTTTTAATAAAATCGAGTTTTTTAAGATTCAACAAGCCTGTTATTGCTAATAATTTTCAAGAGATTATATATATATATATATATATATATATATATATATATATACATATATATATATATATATATATATATATATATATATATATATACCATATATATTATATATATATATATATATATATATATATATATATATATATATATATATATATATATATATATAATACATACCATATATATATATATATATATATATATATATATATATATATATATATATATATATATATATATATATATATATATATATGTATATACCTTCATATTAACTACAGAGTTTGAGAAACAATTGAGAAATTTTTTTCCTTTAAGTTGCAGTCAACTAGAAATGACCATACTCAAGTGATACTCTTAGTTAAAGTGTCGAGCTTTCGGAAGAATTTATTTTCATTATCAAGACATCTGAACATATATGTGGATTTGTGTGTATATGTGTGTGTATATATATATATATATATATATATATATATATATATATAAATATATATATATATATATATATATACATATCAGACAGAAAATACTCAAAAATCGTGGCCCAGAAATTATAAAACAGATTCAAAAACCACTGTCACACTTCTCTGTTGACGTTCCATACAGTGCGATAGTCTATTATTTTCGAAGAACATACGACTAAAAATGTCGTTCACTCTAATATCTAATCTGAAACCAGCTTTCCCAAGTTCTAGTTCCCAACATTCGAAATTCCCTTAGGTATTGCGGCGTCATCTCTCCGTTGATTTCCCCTATCGCTCTCCTGCAATGGCTTCCGTTCCGGCGCGTTGTGTGTACACGATCCTCTCGATAGTCGAGCAGGCCAAGTCCCTCCGGGTCCAGGACGTGCCTTATCTTGGACCGCCAACGGCCAGTGGTGCTTCCTGCCAGAGGCGGATCGATGTATAAACAAAAACATCAATTTGTTACTTCTTGAAGGAAAAAGCAGAGCTAAGGATGTATTTCGTGCATTATTTTCAGCGGAAAAATAAATATCAATTTTTGTTATTTCGTTTCTTGATCTTCTAGATTCGTTTCCAAGAATAGTTTCGACCAACAGAAGCTATTCTTCGAATTCAATAAAATTGAAAATTATTAAATCACCACCGAGAAATTTTCGATGTTGATACACATAGAGCTATATGTACCAAGAATGCGAACTCCTCGATTTCCTACACTATATCGGTGAATAATAAAAATATGGCAATTTCTTTCAACCTCAAAGCAATAATAGTCCAGTCAATGACGGTAAAAAAATGTAAACTGTGTATTTATCCCATACAGCACCGATTTGTATGAAAATTTGGATTAAGGTTCTACTAACCATCTTTTTCAAAGTCTACCCTATGCCGGGGGTTGCTCTTTCTTCGGCGGTGGATGCCACACCTTATTGGGATTGAAAAATATTTCATTGAAAATAGAAGAGGAAATCAATGAACTGACTAATTGTAAGCAACTTTTGTTCTATGAAGATTTTTCGAAAGTCAATACTTTTCGACTTATTCGCGAGTGAAATTGTCGTTTTTCAGGCAAAAAACTACGTTTTCAGATTATTTTTCGCGAATAACTGGAAAAGTATGCGTTTAATTGAAAAACCTGTAGAGAGCAAAACTATAGCTTATAAAAAAACCAAGAAAATCGTATATTTCTAATGTATTTCTGACCCAATACAAATGGAATTATTGCTTGTTGAAAGTTGGTATTTAGCACTATGTGTATTCATCAATATGTATACATATTCTAACTTCTACAAAAATGTGCTTTTGTTTTAGTCCCCATAACTCGCTTAGTTTTTAAGCAATCAATTCTTTTAAAAGAGCATTTCATAGGTTTTTTAAGAGCTATGAGCTTATCTAAATGAAATTTTTTTTCAGATTTTATTTTTGAAAAGGTTCATGCTAAAAGCGCTCAAAAAAGGTACTTTGCGCGAACACACGCAAGCTTTAAATGGCCATATCTTACTCAATTTTCATTCTACAAAAATAAATTGAACTCCAAAATTTTTGAATAAGAAAAACCTACAATTTCGTACTTCACAAAATTTTGCGTATCGTCAACAGTTTTTGAATTATTTTGAAGAAAAGGCGACTTTTTCCAAAAGAAGTACTTTAAACTTGTCAAACACTCAGAACGTATTATAAAAACATAAATGAAGTGAATTGTGAAGAGGCAACAATTTTTTTCCATTAGGGTGGAAGAGAGGGTGAGATTTTCACAATTTTTTTCCAACGAATAAATAAGAATCAACATTTTTCTCTTCATTACTCGCTTAGTTTTGATACTAGGAACTTCCATGAGAAATAAAAATGAAGGTTTTTTAGAGGAGTTTCAATAGTTTTTCCCCAAAATGCATTGGTTTTCGGTTATT
>JARQZK010000761.1:105000-165000 GCA_030704885.1 Cynegetis impunctata
TATTCTATGATCAGGCCGAAGAAAATCCTCCCCGTAACTCAAGAAGCCCGACTTTTGCAAACATACTTGAGGAAGGAATCAAACACTTTGCTTTTTGTTTCTAAATAAACAAGTTTTAAAATGAAATGGCAGACAATAGTTACTTTTCAATTTCGAAAACAATTTTGGAGAAGATTACGGTATAATTTCTAAATATGCAAAAATGAGGTATACAAAATCATTAAAATCAGCCTCAAGATTCGAAACTTTTCGGACAAAACACTTTTCTCAAGCTGATTCCTCCAGCATTATAATTTTTTATATTTATAAAATTTTTTTGTGTTTATATATTTTCTTATATGAATATTATCATTACTATGTATATATATATATATATATATATATATATATATATATATATATATTTATATATATATATATATATATATATATATATATATATATATATATATATATATATATATATATATAAATATATATATATATATATATATATATATATATATATATATATATATATATATATATATATATATATATATATATATATATATATATATATATCTATATCAATTAGTCATCAGGTTAGAATCTGCTCTTCAAGGCGGTATTAGTTTATCAAATCAATATGATATAAGAATTAACTATCCTCAATATCTTGAACAGCAAATATTTCACATTTTACTCCAAAATAACTTCGATAAAAATATGTAAAATTTACTTTTTCACTGAAGTGAATCATGAAAATAAGTAATACATTATATACACTCACAACAGAAACAGATTACGTTTGGCCAGCTTATAATATGTACAGTTATCTCCTATACTTTATAATTATCAACTTTCATCAATAACATGATAATGATGAATTTCATTACAAGGCACGTTATAATTATTTATCATTATGCTTTAACTTATATAACCAGCTCCATTGGTAGGTGATTTTGGTATTTTCCAATTTTCAAATCTGTGTATTTGAACGAATTCGATGTGATGAAATTGAATTATGAAGTACAGTGTGTCCAATTTTCGATACTTTTGAATGGTATCTCCGTTATTTTTGAAGATAGAGGGCTGCGATTTTCACGACACTGTGCTACTTTTTCGTAAAACTGAAGATGCTGTCAACAGAATTTTAATAGGCCTTTTAGTTTTTAAGATACAGGTCATTTTTGAAAATGTTGCATTTTGGGATCCCCGTCATATCGCCGTTATCCTTCATCTTATCGAAAAGGTAATACAATATTCTTATAGTTTTTTTTCCGTAGAATGCAGTAGTGTAGATAGATTTTGTTACATATTTACTATTTTCGAGTTATAGGGCAAACTTATGTTTTTTTAAATGGAATACCCTGTATATTTATTACCTTTTCAAAAATATATGATATTATAAACTTTTTCTCAGAAACGCGCAAAAAACTGACAATTTTCTGAAATTAAATGCATAATTTAATAGTAGGCCATGGATATTGTTCATGACAAGAAATGAAAATAAATGTCAAACCAATATCATCGGTTTTTGGATCGACTTTTGGTTTATGAAGGACAATGAAGGTGTTTATTTTCGTTCTTTTGGTATTATTATTTAATTGATATTACCTAATCAATGTCTTCGAATAATGCAGGGTATGGAAATTATGAAAAATATGATATGCTGGTATGTTTTAGGTATACAGAGTAATGAAAATTCTGAAGAAGCTTCGGAATTATATTTCCTAAGGTAAGTAAGCTATAATGGCTATGAAAATCGCTATTATCATTTTAATTCTTTTCTTGTTAGATATCCAGAAAGAAGGCAACCGTTTTTTGAGATATTTGCTCATTTGAGAGCAAATTTAGTTGAGCACGGATCATTTGTTCACCCGCGTGCTAAAATATACAACAAAGCGAACAGGGAAAGAAATGAGATAAATACTTTGTAATATAAAGAACCAACACCTTTGTCCCTATAGAAAAATTGGGAAGGAAATTGGTGTGCCAAAAACTGACAGCATTGCAGAACTTCGATAAGCAATATAGCCTTTCGAAATCTGCGAATGAGAACAAAGGTTCTTTCAAACGCTATTCAAAGAATTACAAAGATGTGTCAATTTTGCATCAGAAAAAATGGTCGTCAATTTGAACGTCACCTTCAATTTCTTTTTAATAATGCTATTTATTTGTGTTTGTAATATTGTTACTTTACGCTACAAAACTGTTGACACAAACTTACTGATAGAAAGAAAGATCTATAGATATTCTTTAGTAAAAGATACCTATATGCAAGGTACCTATCCAATTCTTCGTTAGTAATATGTAACTTTCACTTGTTCATTGTTGTTATCCATGGCCTTCTATTGATGCATGCATTTAATTTTAGAAAATTGTCATTTAAAGTTTATGCTATTATATATTTTTGAAAAGGTAAAAAAAAGACAAATTTTATAGTCTATAAATATATAGGGTATTCCATTTGAAAATACATGAGTTTGCTTTAAAACTGGAAAATAGTAAATATGTAACAAAAATTACCCACACCACTGCATTCTACGGGAAAAAATCTATAAGAATGTTGTATTACCTTTTCGATAAGATGAAGGATAACGGCGATACGACGGGGATCCCAAAGTGCAACATTTTCAAAAATGCCCTGTATCTTAAAAACTAAAAGGGCTATTAAAATTATGTTGAAGGCATCTTCAGTTTTACGAAAAAGGAGCACAGTGTCGCGAGAACTACAACCTTCTATCTTAAAAAATAACGGAGATACCATTCAAAAGTATCGAAAATTGGACACACTGTCACACTGCAGAATGAAATATTTTCGGCAACCGTTATATTGATGCCAAGGGGCTACTTCGGCCCTGTCCTCATATTCACGTCTCAGCAGGGCAATCCCAAGTTGACAGTAATGAGACGGTGAGTCGGTCGCGGTGTGTACTAGTTTCCGTATCAGCTGTGTGCAGGGATGTCACTTTCAGGTTATGTCACCAGGATATCCTTTATATGATATTCCAGCCCTCTATATATTTCGTTCTGTAATTTTCCCGCTTTCCGACATGATGTTGTAAATTTGAAGACTCGAATACTCGAGTTTCATCCTCCGCTAAACGAATTTTCACCAGTTTTTGAGTAAATGATATTTACTACGTTAATTACAATCTGCGATCTTTATTTCAGCGGAACGTTCCTACAAATAAAATGTTGAAGTGAATACATATATTGAATTGAAGAATATGTGTCGGAATATAATTGCGATTTCATATCGTAATAATTTTAATTTTTGTTCGGAAATAGATGTTTCATGAACACCTACCATGAACAAGAATGAATTAGAAAGGAACTGGCTCAATGAATATAATGTTTCAGGAAAAAACATCACGAATATCTTTTTGAAACTCAAGAATTCAAAGCACGTATCAGAAAAATTAACGGAATGGGATTAGTAAATAAATGACAAGTAAAAACAACACAGTGTCAAAATTTAATATACCCAATATATCTACATGCCTATTTAATTTGATGTATTATATTCGATTTTAATGTTTTATTGTTTTAAACTACAATTTTTTTTCTTATTTTATTCAATTTATAAGATACGTGCAATTTCTATTCCAATTCATTTATCTACTAATCTGAATTGACTTCTCAATTTCATTTTTCAGATGAACCTATTCTTTCTATATTTCATAGAAAAACCCTATGATGCAGAAATAAAATTTGACAACAGACTGAATAGTATAGAATTAACAATAAAGTTCGAATCAGCATTTTCCTGAAAAATAAGCAAATAGGTTGTTTTTTTTATTGAATATAACCACTAATTAAGTAGGAAAGAAATGAAGAAACTTATACTTTCCTACTACAGATATTTTAGCTGGCTGAATAATATACTTCGCCCTAAGGAATTAACAATTAATATTTAATTTTTACTACCAAAAATTAGCACAGTGCAGTAAGAATGAATATATTTCACTTAAATGTTTAATATCAGTCTTTTTGTTTACACACGAGGATGACTGCGAAACAAAAAGACTGATATTAACAAAAAGAGTGATATAAACAAAAAGACTGATATTAAACATTTAAGTGAAATATATTCATTCTTACTGCACTTGGATCAATATCCTCACAGCGTAAGAGTTTCAAACTCCTTTTTTATTGATTGATTTAATTTAAAATTTTAATTTTATGTTTCACTTTTCCAGTTTCTTGGTGTCTCAAGGCTTATAGACAGGTTTGACCCTTTTTATAATTAGCCTCTCTTTATGGTTTCCTGAATTTTAAATAACGTTTTTCATCATAATAATTTTCATGTATCTTTCATTTTGTATAATTTAATAATTTCAACATTCGGAGTTTCTTTCCCTTTTTGGTGGGAGATGACATACTAGCGATATGATATGTCTTCTGTGCTCTGATGCTCTAAGAGTAAGAGAATTCGGTCCTTAGCGTGGTTCACCTTTTCAATGTTCTCACTTTAGCCTCACTTTTTTAGTTATATATTTTTTTAAATTTCATTTCACTTTCCATGCCGACGATGTGAATACCGGTATGATGTAGTGTTTAAAAATTAATTTTACAATAATTTGAATTTTAATGTGAATTTTTCTGCCTTTAATTGTTCAAATTTGGTGATGATGGCATTTATAAGTTACTCTCACTGACTTTGTTCTGAACATGTGCACTTTTGTTGTTAAGGTCAAGATTAAATTTGTTTTAAGATCTTTGCATACAATCTCATGGACAATGTAAGTTAATTGTTGTTTTTTCCACTATTTGTCCTAGTATCACTTTGTAATAATATTATAGCATTCCCTGATGATGACAATAAACATTGTCGAAATATTGGAAAAAGTGTTATAAGAGTATACTTCCTGCATGCTGCGTACCCAACGAGTTTTCTCCTAGCTTTATCCTAACTGGTCAGCAAAGACTTCCTCTTTCTTAAAATATATATATATATATATATATATATATATATATATATATATATATATATATATATATATATATATATATATATATATAATATATATAAATATATATATATATATATATATATATATATTATTTATTCTTGCCTGTATTATTATTTTTTTGTTTTTTCTTTAGCAATAAAAGGCCATTTCAGTTAGAAAACGGACTTTATTGTACAGTTAACGTTTCGAAATTTTTCAATCTAATGGGTTGTGATTGCTAGAAAAAGAAAAGTAAATATTTTATATACATATATAACATAGTGTTTGTTTGAGTAAAATACTTAATATTTGAAATTAATTCATTTTCAGTGAGCAATTTTTCTTGAATTAACTTCGAAAAAATATATTCGATAATAGCTTCCACTTTTTTATATCACATTAAATCAGCAATAACATCAGCCTCATTTTTTTCTTACTGCTCTCAATTACATCGGAATTGTGCCTTAAAAGTAATGTTTTCAAATAAACAAAAGTTATTAGTTATTTTCCATATGTTCAGTCTACCTATGCCGGTTATTCTCCATATCCCATATAAAACACTCAAAATGACAACCGAAAAAAAAGTTGAATACTCTAATTATAATAAAATTGTCATCAAGTGATCTCTGTAATACAACCCTTATTCTATGATATTCTTCAGAAATTCAATAGTGAAAAATAAGCTTTTTGTAAGATTCTAATAAAGCCAAAGTTCTCCGAAAATAAACATAACTCAACCTCGTTGCCTCGTCATCTTTCGAAAAATTGCTGATCAATCGAAATGGCAGGAAATAATAATAAAGATGGTAGTAGTTAAGAATGTAATAATGAACACGTTCAGGGGCAATTTGGACCAAATGTGGTCTCTCTTGGCAAAGAAACACGGTTTGAAAAAGGCTCTCATATCACATGCAAGCTGGCCCCTATAAACAAGGGAGCATAATACTTGGGATATTGCACGGAAATTCAAGTAAGTTTTTCTCAATAAATCAAATCTAGCCGAATTCATAGATCAATCAAATTATATTTCTATGTATACTCTTCATTTGAAATTAATTTTTAATTAGTTAAACATACGTTTTCTATTCATATATCTTTACAGAGGAAAATATTCATGCCTCATGAATTTATATTATATACATTTATATATATATATATATATATATATATATATATATATATATATATATATATATATATATATATATATATATATATATATATATATATATATATATATATATATATATATATATATATATATATATATATATATATATATATATATATATATATATATATATATATATATATATAGGAGGGACTAGTTAAGAGGAAAACTGTTTGTAGGGACTGCAGCAATGTAAAAGGAAACTCTTTGAAGTTTTTCCAAGCTTTCGGAATCGTTTATTCCGTCATCAGGGAGAATCTATCGTGAGGATGTTTACATAACTATATGTTGATAATAGGATATAATAAACATTGAAAATGATGCTATTTGTTAAATAATTAGAAAAGTTGATACATTTTTGAAGTTATTATAATTAAATTTCTGAACGAAATGACAAATCGGTGTCACGGTTGATTTAGTGTTATTTTATATCAAGTGAGAGTAAAAAAGAATAAATTTCACTCAAATGGCTTATATCTGTTTTTTTATTGATGGAGTTATTGTCTTGATAAATAAAGGCCATTTCTAAGAAAGATCTTTTTGAAAGATGTGTTTCTCTTGCAAGAACAGTTGTTGCAATGTAGTTCATCTGGTGGTCACAATCATTGACATGTTTAGCTAAAGCTACTTTCACTTGATATACAATAACACTAAATCAAATTAATTTAACGTAACGAAATAATGTCAAACTTCAGTTTGAAAATAAAACAAATAAAAAAAATGAGTGATACCGATTTGTCATTTCGTTCAGAAATTTAATTATAATAACTTCTAAAATGTATCAACTTTTATAATTATTTAACGAATAGCATCATTTTCAATGTTTCTTATATCCTATTATCAACATATATGTGAACATCCTCACGATAGATTCTCCCTGATGATGGAATAAACGATTCCGAAAGCTTGGAAAAACTTCAAAGAGTTTCCTTTTACATTGCTGCAGTCCCTACAAATAGTTTTCCTCTTTTATATATATATATATATATATATATATATATATATATATATATATATATATATATATATATATACATATATCTTCTTGAGAATGTTATTGATAATTATATGGGCTGATAATTAAATGTCATGAAATTAAAAAGTGCAGTTCTCAATCAGTTTCATGATGATGGAATATAACTATTTGAAAGTGAGCAAATGGTGAACACATAAATTATTCAAAGCAAAACATCTATCAGCATTTATCTGTAAAATAATTTTTTTTATTTTTTGTTCGAATAAAAAGTTTTGAATGAGTTTCAAATACTAAACGTGAAAACATTAAATACAAACTCACACATACATATAGATACATAAACGTGCAACTATTTGAGTAATACATATTATTTATTCGTATATATATATTATATATATATATATATATATATATATATATATATATATATAATGTTAAGTTGCAGTATTAATCAAACTGAATATAAAATTATTTTCCCCAGAGTGCAAACTATGATACCTATAGTGATAAGAGAAGAATAATATTTTCTTAAAATTCAGATAATTAAATACATACGCAATGAAGCCGAGTGCAGAGACTCAAAGAGTTAAATCGTAACTAACACAACTATCAAGGATACCGGGGGAATCGAACCCACGATGAGCTATAGCCTCTATGAGCAAGACTCCTACTTACCCCTCGAGGCTACAGCACAACCGACTATAATGAGATATTGTTTATTAGACTGCCTTTCTGAAGAAGAATTTATGCCAAGCTTATCTTTCGTAGTGATTGGGATATCAGGTTACCACCTGATTAAGTAGATAGGCCTGGTCTCTGAACTTCAAGGCCAAGTGACTGTGCATCAGAAATAGATTAAACATCTGAAGATGTTCGAGCAATGTAAGAAACTTAAATAGTTACTATAATATAAATTGAAGGAACAATATTAGGAATATATGGGAGAATAAGTGACGTAAATCTGTTGAAATAAAAATATTATGGACCAGAAGCGAAGACCCATTATATGCAGCCCATTTTCATCACTGCGAGAAATGAGTGATTTTTCTGATAGAAAATTGCTGAGAGGAGCTTTAGTTATAAAAACCGAATAGCGAGATGGTATAAAAAATAAGTTGATGAAAAGAAAGTTTGGTTTTGGACAAGAAGAAATAAAGAATTTTCTGTTATGCTGATAATGAACAAATCTGATCTGATGGTTAAAAAAAATATTGAGACATGAATAAAAAGATCCATTTTTTGTATTGTATAGAAGGATATATATCCTTGTTTTCATTTTTGTTATTATTATTGTCACTTGAAGTTAATCAACTGTGCAATTTGCATATTCAAATATATTCGTCTAGGAATATTCATGCTGACATGTAATTATTTTTTAATTTAAATACATACATACCAGAAATCTTGATGAAATATTTTTCAAAATTTTACCATAGGTATCTATTATCATTGAGAACTTATATAATTAACGAAATTCGCAATTTCTGCAACATTAACTCTGCCCTCATAAGGATGAACGCGGTATGTCACAAAAACATAAAACTGAGAAAACATGTTTTTTGTGTTTTCTCTCACCCTTCACTTGTGTGTCATCAAACTTAATTTTTTATGGCGAATAACTTTTTTTTGTAATGGCTGTTTATTATTTATATAGCTAAAATTAAAAAAACTATTATATTTTTCTCAAAATTCCACATACCGCAAAATTTTTTGTTGATATAGAGTAATATTTTAAGGATAAAGGCGGTAAGAGTGAATTTTCTATTTTGCCACGTTTATCATTAGCACGGAGGGTTATAATTTAGTATAGTTCACAGTAGTATGTTCATTAAATAAAAAAATTTATTTAAAAATAAAGAAATTGAAATTATTTAAAAAAGATTTATTGCGTTATTAATAATACAAACATTTTTCAATAATATTCATAGCTAAATAATATTTATTGATCTTCGCATTCGGGTAGATTTTTCCAAAATAGTTGTCTGCTTGCAGGAATTATATCATTTAACAACTTAACTAGGTCATCTTTCTTCCTTTTGGGAAAGCCTCGTGGTCCAGAAAGACAGGCTGGAATGAATAATAAGCCAGATTTTTTTCATTGCTTTTTTACAAAAGAAATCTAATGTCTTGAATTCTTCGTTTGAATCAAACGAATTTTTGTATTTCAGGAAAAATGATCCACGGTTTGGTTTTAGCTGTTCTATATTTGCCAGAAGAGGTCGGTTGCTGTCGCGTTTTACTTTTTTCTGAGATCTTGAATCTTTCCATAGATAAAAATCAGTAACATTCATAATTTTAACTATAAGTCATATATTTTTCCTTGTCTTTTTAAGGAGAGTTCTATTTGGTGGTGAAAGCTATCAGCGGCCATAAAATTATGACCGGGCTCAAATTAGTTCACCACAATTTCCCTGGCTGATATCTCTGCAAAATTTATCATTCTACCCAAGAACGTCAGGAAGCACCAGTTCTTGTTCTGGCTCGAACAATTATCCAACCAAAACACGAAGCAATTGATATCTCTTTGGCTTAGTATAAAAGCAAAAAAGCGCTAATTATGTCCTCCTTATTACGTCCGGAAATCGATTCATTCCACAGGACTGCAAAAGGTGGTAATTTCTTTGTACTGCCAAGAGCAACAAAACATTCATTATAGGCAATGAGTATTTTACTGAAGATAACTCTTTTGAAGCCATCTATCCGTGGAACCATGATCACTTTTTGGAGATCAACGGAAACGTAAACGGTATCGATATTAGAAGACATGCTAACTTGCTCTTGATAAAGCTCTCGAGATTTCTTAGCAAGGTTGATATGTAACTGCCATTTATCATAAACCATACAGTTTTATTGAAAGTTATCTTTTGTATGGCCTTGGAGTTTAAATTCCTCACACCTCACACTCCTCTTGGCCAAGTTTTGTGAACGAAATATTACTTTCCTTAACACGAACCCTCGTCGCTAGGAAGATACAATCTGTTTGGAGCATGTTCTTGTCTATAATGAGAAACTGAAGGATTAAAGGAAAAATAATAACACAACTGAAAAAATAAAACAACTACACTAGCACAGCTCTTTCGTTTCGTAATTATTTAAAACAATAACAAACTCATGCATGTGTTGCCATCGAAACTCTAGGTGCTACTAAGGAAAAGCGCGGTATCTATTGCATACTAAAGAAGACCGCGGTATCTTAAGGCGCGAATTGTCTTTATACCGCGTTCATTCTTAGCATTGAAAATATACTGCGCTTATCCTTAGCAAGCATGGGTGGTTTGGTACATACGGCAAAAAAGAATATCGCTTTTACAAGGAAATATCAAAGATACGGCAATTTCAGTTATTACACGATTAAACATATGTCTGATAAACCATATCATGCCCTTAACTCAAATTTGAAAAATTTGGAACATACCGCGTTCATCCTTATGAGGGCAGAACTGGTGTTTTGAAATTACTCACTTTATTGGAAAATAACAATTTGCTACAGGTTTCATTGAAATTAATTTTTTTAGAGAATAAAGTATAAACTTTAAAATAAAAACACTTGGCTTATGAAACATCAGCCAAATGTTTTTATTTTAAAGTTTATACTTTATTCTTTATGATGTTTCACCAAGTGATGTGCGAGAATTCAATCTCAGTTATTAATTTTTTTAGTTTCAGTTGGATATTATGAGATGGTGACAGGATACAAGTTTGATAATTTATTTAGGGATATACAGTTCAACGCTGGTTTCAAACAGCCTATCTGCTTACATGTAAATACCCAACAAATCTTTATTTGAATTTTTAACCACCAAGTTCACAAGGGACCTATTGAATACCTGAGATCATGGTAGAACTTGAACTCGCGTCCTGGTATTCAAACGATAAAGTTTATTGTTGTGCTACCGAGGCTTCGGTTTCATAAATCTTACTTCTTCAAATTCAGAATTATAAAAAAATTCCAATCTTTTTCTGTTGCAGAATTTGCTGAAATTCAGTTTCTATATATAACAATTTTGTATAAATAATAGACTAAAAATGATTTTGATTGTGTTTTTGATCAAAAATTAAAAGGCATAAAATAAATATTATATTATTTGGAATGTGTTTTTAAATAGATTAAGAAGCTTATACCGTAAATAAACTAGAAAAATATCTTCGACTCAAATAAAACATAAACTTGATCGGTTTTGACATCTCGTGGAAAAAGTAATTTTCATAAAAAAGCTTTCTGGTACCTCATATTCAATTAAATATATAACGTCTACATTATTTCTTCTGATACTTTGACAAAGTCAAGAGATTTTTGATGTAATCTTTTAAATTTCTTTATACATGGCATGCAGCTGTCTGAAGATGATATAAAATTTTTTTATATAAGTATACTTACTATACCAAAACATTTTCGACTTCGATGTACATATTTCATCAATCAAGTTAACATCATTAGTAGTACAGGAAATGAAGCTCAAAAAATGACTAAACCTCGCAATTTTTTCGTCCTGCATCGATTGGAATGAAAATTTGGAATTAGGCTTATTTCACCCTCTAGTTCATTTTCTACATCGTGCAATTGTACGCTTTTTGTTTTTTGAGGGTGAAAACAACCCCTAATTGTAAAATGTTATAAAATAACGTTTTAAACGTTAAGATGGGTGAAATTTGATTTGGATCAGTTGAATATTGATTGTTTCATGCTTTGGAATACAATTCCTAATGTTTAAACTGTTAAAAATCCACCCTTGTTAGAGCTTGATTCAAAAAAAATTATTTATCCTGAAAAAAGGATTTCGTCTTTCATCGATTTGCATAGAAATTTGGGATTAGGCTCATCTCACCCTGAACTTCATATTTTATATCATGCTCATAGGCATTGATCATTTTTAGAAGTGAAAACTACCCCTTATTGTAAAAAATTATAAAATAACATTGCAAAACCTTAATATGGGTAAAATTTTGTTTGAATTCGTAAAGTAAGTGATTGTTTTATGCTTTAGGATCAGTAATCATTTTTTAGGATAAATAGTTTTTTTTTTATATCAAGCTCTAACAAGGGTGGATTTTTAAGGGTTGAAACATTAGAAATTGTATTCCAAAGCATGAAACAATCATTATTCAACTCATCCAAACCAAATTTTACCCATCTTAAGGTTTACAACGTTATTTTATAATTTTTGACAATAAGTAGTAGTTTTCCCCTTCTAAAAATAAACAGTGCCCATGAGATATAAAATTTGAAGTAGATGATGAGAGGAGCCTACTTTCAAATTTTGGTGCAAATCGATGAAAGATGAAATCATTGTTTAAGATAAATACTTTTTTTTTACATTAAGCTCCAACAGGGTTGAATTTTTTAGGGTTGAAACAGTAGAAATTGTATTCCAAAGCATAAAACAATCATTATTCAACAAATACTAACCAAATTCTACCCATCTTAAGGTTTACAACGTTATTTTATAACTTTTTACATTAGGGGTAGTTTTCACCCTTAAAAAACAAAAAACGTACAACGGCATGATGTAGAAAATGACCTTAAGGGTAAAATTAGCCTCATTCCAAATTTTTATTTAAATCGATGCTGGACGAAAGAATTGCAAGGTTTTGTCATTTTATGAGCTTTATTTCCTATCGCTCCCAACCATGCAATTCGAATGTTTCGGAAAAAATTTTTTCAAAAACGATTTTGTAGGGTCTTTCAAGAGCTATAAAAGTATGTAAATTAAATTCCTTAAGATCCCTTAGTTTTTAAATGGGGCGAGTTTAAAGGGCTCGAATAAGTTGGTGTTCGCTTGTAAATAGAGATTTTAAACGGCTATATCTCGCCCAATATTCACTGTCCAGAAAATCTATGCACACAGAAATTTAGGTTATTGAAAAAGCTACAATTTGGTGCTTCGCCATTTTTCCCAGTAATTTCGGAGATATTTCGAAGGAAAGGGTGAAAAATACGAAATCGCAAAAAATCGTTTTTTCTTTAAACTCCATTTTCTGAAATTAGGCGTTTTAAATTGGTCAAACTTCTTGAGTGTATTGAAAATACATATATAAAGAGAACCACAAAAGACTGAGGATCAATTTCAATTAGGGGAGTAGCAAGGGGGTTGTCATTTAATGGTCATGCTAGAAACTTTAGTTTTTTTTAGTTTGAAAGGTCTAATTAAATACTTCAAAAAAGTTTCAATGAATTTTCCTCGCAAAATGCAAATTTTTCCTGTCATTTGACTTCAAATTTTTCAAATTATGCATTTTGCTGAAAAAAGTTAACCATTAACATGCCGTATCTCGGTTCGTATAGGTCGTAGAAAAATAATTTTAAAAAAATTTTGTTTGTTTTTTCGAAAGTTACAGTTTTGCTAAATACCAGTTTTTTGATAAAATGCATAGTTTTTGAGCTATTAGCAAAAAACTTTTTGAAAACATCGATTTTTCCGCCGAGAAACTGTTACTTTCAACCGCGAATAAATCAAAAAATATTAGTTTAACGAAGAAAACGTAAGAAACATTTTCATCTTAGAATTACTTTTTCCATCGATTACTGTAGTTAAAATGTAGACAAAATTTTCCACCCTCGAGATGGGGTGGCAACCACCCCCAAGGTTTTAGCGTACACCGGCATGATGTAGAAAATGATCCTTGGGCTATTCCCTACCTTCTGTGAAAATTTCACGTAATTCCATGCAGGACGAAAAAATTGCTAGACAAAATGCTTCATTTCCTGTACTATAGGTTTAAAAGATAATCAGATATCTATGCCAATAAGAATAAATATATTAGACGTCGGTCCAATTACAGAATCGTGTTGATTTACACATTCCATTCATCCGCCATCATGAGCGAATTGTTTTTACATCACAATTTTTATCATAATCATAATTTCTTATCAATGTATCTACTTTGTCTTTCAATACCTAAAATATTGGTTCAGTTTGTGATCAGACGTTTACACTATTACTTGCAATTCGATTTTACTGAAAACGCTCGAAAAACTACTTGGTCAATATCTTGTAGACCAACACCAACACATATTATCAGTTAATATCAAAGTTAATTTTAATTAAATTTAGTTTGTATTTAGTAGAATAATATAATTTTTATGCTTTTTTGAGAAAATATTTTTATTATGTTTATTTTTATAATATAATGTTTTAGATGTTTGTGTCATTATTAGTTTTTTTAATATTTAATAAATAATTTTTTTCTGTTTTTTTGTATTTCAATTTACACACGATTCACGATTATGAAAGAGAATATAGTAACGTATTAGTTTTTCTTTGAGTATTTTCATTTTAACTTTGTAAATTGATTCCACATAACAGTTATTGCAAAACTTACAAAATTTTAAAAATATGTGTTTCAGGGTGTGAGGGGGGCGGGGAAATTTGCCTTTCGCACGGGCGTTAAACTAGCCTTCCGCCGGCCCTGCATATTATGCAATATTCTTCATGTTTATAAAAAAAAGATATGTAGAAATAGTAGAAAAAACTAGGTTCTTGTATAATCTGCACCAAATATCCGGGCAAGTTTTTATCAATATCAAGTTATAATCGTGTAAAACGGGTGAAAACGCCTTTATACGGGTCCTATATTGGACACTACGAATACGTACAATGCAAGCACCGACTGGTTTTCTGTCGAAAAAGCGATCAAAGACAAACCTGCCAAGCGGGTACCGCCATTATTTCAAACGAAAACGAACTGGGTGCCCACAGCCCCCATTTAACCATTGTTTTGCCGCTGTCGCAAAATATTTGTTCAGGCATCTCTTTTCAAAATAAAAGGTTCATTGATTGTGAGTGCCAATTTTAATCGATGCTATTGCTACTTTATCGTTGATAACGGAATAATTGGAAAAACTGAGTTACCAGAACTAACGAGAACTTTAGTTATGTTTCCTAACGAATATATATATATATATATATATATATATATATATATATATATATATATATATATATATATATATATATATATATATATATATATATATATATATATATATATATATATATATATATATATATATATATATATATATATATATATATATATATATATATATATATATATATATATATATATATATATATATATATATAATGGAATTTAAGAATGAGTTATTTAAGGTTTCTATATAACTTACTTCAATCTCTGTCGAGTTATTCAATAAAAATCAAGAAATGCCTAGATATTTCTTGCATTTTGAATCATGCCATGGAAACAAACACAATTATAATAATTTAATCAAAAATATGTATTCCTATCCAATTACACAAGATAAATTATTATTAATGAGCAAGAACAATATTGATAGAACTCGTACGTGATTGTTCAATAGTTATGTCCATCATTTTTGTTCAAACGTCTATTATAATACTTTCGAAAGATTGTACTTCTGATTTTGTTGGGATCGAAACCGCTAACATTTTGTATTATTCTAAGTCTTAAATCATTCATATTGAAAACTGGTAAAAAGTAGACCAATTTTTTAACCTTAACCCAAATTTTGCAGTCTTGAGAGGTAAGATCTAGAGAGAGTGAAAACAGAAATGGAATTAATGAGGATGTCAATTTCGTATACCTACACACTTCTTCTATTGTTCGGTGGTGCCATCTGGTACCATGAACGTGCAGATCCAGCCAGTGGCAAAATTTTTGAGAAATGTTTCTATCACGTTTTAAACAATTTCTAAGTATTTTTCACTATTTAAATTTTGCTCATGAATAAATAGCGTACCTCTTGGGTGCATTACCAAATAGAACATATTTATTCGAAATAATACTTAATTTTCAACTTTGAGCACCATATATGGATTTTCAGTAGCCTAAAAATGTCAATTTTGGCTATTGTAAACTCCCTGCTGACAGAACTTTTCCTGGTCAGTCCAAATTTAAAAGGATGTAGCTTGTGGAGTGTAAAGGTTATTCACTGTTTATCGACTTTTTTATGTATCTTGAATTTCTTCTCATATATTTCTTTAGTCAAACAAATCAGAATATATGTATACGGAAGTATGGATACAATTTCATCTGCATATGTTGAATTTCTCATGCTATTGACACATAATTTTTTCTGTTTCTAAAAGTTTCGAATTGTAAATGTTCGAGTCAACATTTTCATTATTTTTCATCAAGTTTGAACAGCAGTGCGTAAAAGCATTTTTTTCAATAAAAAAATTATTAATATCAGCAAATTTTTGGCATGCAATTGAACGTCCTATTTCGTATACTTATACAAACTCAAAGCAAAACTTACGGAAGATTTAGATGAAAATTTACTGACTAACAATTGAAATAATATATGTACACAAGCTTCATTCATGAAAATTTCTGAAGAGAAGTAAGCACTGTGAATCTTTTTTCACTGATGTTTGTAATTTTCAATATTTCATATATAATAGTTCAGATACTTTCAAAATATCCAGAATAAAACGTTATAAATAACATTGTACACAAGATTCTCTATTTGTAATAATTTATGAAAATAAATGATTAGAAGTAAGCACCGTGAATGTATTTTCATTTATGCTTGTTTGTTTTCCTATTTCATGTATAATATGGAATAATTAAAAGAAAACGTACTGGATAATAATATGAATTATATTTGTACACACGATTCCCTAAGTGTAATAATTCATGAAAATAATGGATTAGAATTTAGCACCGTGAATTTCCTTTGTGTTCGGATGTTCCCCTATTTCATGTATGATAATTATTCATATACTTATGAAATATTTAGAAGAAAACTTACTGAAGAACTGTCTGAAAAACATTTTAGGCCAAGCTACAGAGATTTTTTTATGTGAAAAGTGTTAGAAGAAAACCAGCTCCGCCATTGTTTGTGAAATAGTTCCACATGATATAGTGATATGTTTTTCACTCGACTTTATTATTTATATCTTTGTTATTAACAATTTCATGCAAAAAATCATTGAATCATTGAAACTATCAGAGTTACCGTGATGGTGTCAGACTTATTGTAGAAAATGAAAAGACTAAAAAAATGAGAGGTCGGACGACTCGATCAGACCCTTATTCTAAGGGAAAATTGAAAAACACCGACCAAAATGCAGTTTTTTCAAAAGTTCATAACTCGGTTATTTATTGAGTTGTAGCGTAGATCCTCCTGTTAGTATTATTTATCAATATAAACTTCATTTGTGCGAAAAGCAGGAACTGTCCGATGCATAGTTTTTGATCTGTGGTCATTGGAATATTTTACTATGCAATTTTCCAGCAGACCTGAATGCGACAGGTATAGTCCGATTTCAATTTACAAAAAAGATTTTGAAAGTAGAATTCTCATAGTTCAAAACGTTCATCTTGGTTTTTCATGAAAACGCTGAGAAATATGTTAAAAATAAAGCTGAACATGACGAAAAACGGCCGAGAAATAGCAGTCATGTTCAAAATGCCGACACTTTCTAATGTCGTGCTTATCCTTGCCTGCTACTCTACCCCCACTCTTCAACTATTCTCACGCGCTCGGCCCTTTTTCGTCATGTTCAGCTTTATTTTTAACATATTTCTCAGCGTTTTCATGTAAAACCAAGATGAACGTTTTGGACTATGAGAATTCTACTTTCAAAATCTTTTTTGTAAATTGAAATCAGACCATACCTGTCGCATTCAGGTCTGCTGGAAAATTGCATAGTAAAATATTCAAATGACCACAGATCAAAAACTATGCATCGGACAGTTCCTGCTCTTCGCACAAATAGAGTTTAAATTGATAAATAATACTAGCCGTATGATCTACGCTTCAACTCAAAAAATAACCGAGTTATAAATGTTTGAGAAAACTGCATTTTGGCCGGTTTTTTCCAATTTTCCCTCAGACTAAGGGTCTGATCGAGTCGCCCGACCTCTCATTTCTTTCGTCTTCTCATTTTCTACAATAATTCTATTGACACCATCACGATTACTTTGATAGATTCAATTTTATTAGCAAAAAACTAAAAAAAACGCGATTTTTTGCATAAAATTGTTAATAACAAAGACATAAATAATAAAGTCGAGTGAAAAACATATCACTATATCATGTGGAAATATTTTGCAAACAATGGCGGAGCTGGTTTTCTTCTAACACTTTTTGCACAAAATGCTCACTCCAAATCTCTGTAGCTTGGCCTATTTGTACATAAGATTCGCTATGTGTACCTAATAATTCATGAAAATAAATTATGAGAAGTAAGTACTGTGAATCTATTTTCATTGATGTTTGTAAGTTTCCTTATTGGTAATTTTTTCATTTCCCTATAGCCTAGGATAATAATAAATTGGAAACTCAGAATAATAATATCTCAATTTCTTTGATAATCATTTCTTGAATCGAAGTTAAATATTGTCGTAGGTTTCACAGGGTAAAGACTTTGTAAAATGGAATAGGTAGATACTAGACTAGAAAAATCGAAACCGAAAAAAGTTTCTCCTGGATGTTTCTGTCCATCATAAAACCTATTATCATAAATTAAATTGTTTGAATATGACTCGAATAACAATTAATTCAATCCAATTTCAATGTTGCACATTCGTAAAATGCGCAATGTTTGTATTTCAAAAACAGACACGAATACACCGTTATGCAATGGAAAGTGTTTCTGGCATTGCCAGATTGTTATGATTTTAGCATTATGATGTTCAACGATCTGATTTTGACAGATTAATTATTACGTTTTTGTTTGGGAAACTAAATTAACCCAAACGTGATTCAAACGGAATAACTTCGCAGGCATATCCTCTGTTCTGTGGTCTTTGTGCCGCAGACGGCCTTTAACTGGACTCACTATTCGTTTTGAAGTTTACACAGTTGTTTGAACCGTTGTTCACCGATTTTTCACCTAATTCATTATGCTTCTATATTATTTTCGAATTACAATTCGTAGAGCCTTTCCGTAAGTTTCGTTGTTTTAGTCGTATTTTATGGGATAATATAAATATATATATATATATATATATATATATATATATATATATATATATATATATATATATATATATTTGTATATATACATATATATATATATATATATACAGGGTGTCCCACCAAGAACTGCATCGATGGATATATGGAAAACTAAAGATAGAAAATATCTGAAATTTCAGTTCTGATGTCAGTGTTCTAATGTCGATGGGGGACATCCAGCTAAAATATTTTCAACGTGATGGCACTTCCGGTTATACCGGAAGTAGGTATCAACTTGCTTATTTCAAATGGGACATCCTGTATATTATTACATATTTGGATTCTTCGCAAAATTCTAGATAGATTTGATATTTAATATTCTATACCTATCTTCAACTGTTTCGGAAATATTTGAATTTATTTGTCAAAAATTACGTATGGAAATCGAGTAATAATTATACTTTTCTTCAAAAATCCGGTATTACTGCCCAATATGGATTAATTTCCTGCTAGAGGTGGTTCTGTTTCAGCGTAAGATGAATAGTATTTTGAAATTTAATATACAGGGTGCTCAGGAAAGTATTACAAAATTGGATGTTGAAAAATTACAAAAAGTCCATTTTTTCAAATGAATACCTACAACTTTTATTATTTTATTCGATTCAGTATCAAAAATAAGGGCTACTTTGTATGAGGTTGCCTATTCCTAAATCTTATAGTTTTCGAAATATCTGCAAATTAATGGTTTCTGGTTAAAAAAAATGATTTCCTGAAATTTTGTAATAGTAGGCGTGTGATGCCATATTTGTTCTCGGCCAAGTTACCATGGAAACAAATTCCAAATAATTATTTTGAAAATTTCGCAGAATGTTGAGATACCTTTCACCTGGAAGGTAATATTATACTTATCTCTTTAATTCAACTCAAACACGTCTCTCAAACCAGTCCGGATTAAGCCCGCGCGGGGCATGTAGCAAATTCGGCCAAGAGGTCCTTGGTTTGCAATAGGTTCTCAAGTTTATGGTATAAAACTCAGATTAGAGAATGAAACCGAAAATGTGTGTGCGTGAAAACCCGGAACGGCTATGTAGGAACACGTATATCTATGTGCGTGTAATGATACCAGTTTTTGAAACTTCCCATATTTTTTTTATTACTTCTTTACAAATCAAACTGGTTGGCTTTTTTTAACTTAGTTAATAAAATATTTCGTATATTTTATTTTCAATATTCATTAGGTACAATCAAAGCGACATACGCACAATCAAATTCAAATTTATATTCATGTAATTAAATGACATCCATGATACTTGTGAAATATTTGAGCCAATTTTCCTACGGTCAGTTAGCTGATTGAGGTTGAGCCATGAGAACATACAAGAAACTTGGGCCACTCTTTTCCATTCGCCATGGGGTCACAAGAGTTGGTGTTGCAATAATATGGTGGAATGTAAACTGATGCAACTGAAATACAATGCTAGACTAAATTCTAAAGAGCTTTTTACAGAATTTTACGTTGTGCCAAATATAAATGTACATCAAATTCTAATAGTTTGATATTCAATAGAATCCTATTTTATTTGTTCGGGTTTTGAGACTAGCTCGATATATGACAATATCATGGAATTCCCCTGTTAGTTTTGCAGTGCTACAAGTTTGCGTGTAGTGCAGTGCAAGTAGTACAAACTTATAACTTGTGCGGCCAGCGCTAAATCTTCAGAAATGTGGTAAAACTTAAAACTATTGTAGTAGATTTTGACAGCAACGTTTCTCGTGGTAGGTATTATACAACCTATACCTACGATTTAACTTGACAAAATTGACTTTTAGATTGTTAGGTGTGAATGAAGCATAGCCTAAGCGCTCCGCGTTCGAGGTATGCAAGATATTTTACGCTTATCTAAACTTATTTTTTTTACTGTCAGACAGACGTCTGACCACGGGGGCCCCAATTCGTGGGGCCCGTAGCATTTGCTACTCTTGCTACGTGGCTAATCCGGCACTGTCTCAAACTTACCGTTCAAATTTTCTTGATAGAAATGAAGTGCAACAACGCTGTCATTTCTAACAGCATAATAAACATTAAATTGCCACGATTCTTGATAATTTAGTTCCCTGAATACATGGGTATTTGTATCACTCCAATAATGTGAATTGTGTCGATTGAATAAACCATTATTTGAAAATTTTGTCCAAATGATATTGTCCAAAAATAGATTATTTCCTTGTGCCCAAGTTAAAATGAATTCACAAAACTCTACTCTTCTTGGAAAATCTGTGTTTTTAAGATGAACAATGGAGTATGCATATGGATGAAATTTATGTTTCCGTAGAACTCTGTGAATAGAATTTTTGGAAATTCATGACTCTACTGCAACTTGCCTTAAGGACATCGTCGGATTGGCTGTAAAATATCTCAAAACTGCAATTTCAATGTTTTCATTGTCTACAATTGGTATAATTTTCTGCGTATTGCTTTTGACAGATCCAACATTTATAAAATTTTGTAATATATTTTTAACGGTAATCGGTGATGGTTTGGTTTTTTGCGGATACCGAGCAGCAAAAATATCACTTGTTCTTGTTATCACTTTATTACACTCTCCATAAATAATAAACAAATTCAGGTAATCTTCGTTTGTATAATTCAAACGACTTGGCATGATTGTGTTACTATATATTATAATTTTTCGAATAATGGCATCTCTTTGGAATTTGTTTCCATGGTAACTTGGCCGAGAACAATAATATGGCATCACACGCCTACTATTACAAAATTTCAGGAAATCATTTTTTTTAACCAGGAACCATTAATTTGCAAATATTTCGAAAACTATAAGATTTAGGAATAGGCGACTTCATACAAAGTACCCCTTATTTTTGATACTGAATCGAATAAAATAATAAAAGTTTTAGGTATTCATTTGAAAAAATGGACTTTTTGTAGTTTTTCAACATCCATTTTTGTAATACTTTCCTGAGCACCCTGTATATTAAATGTCAAAATACTATTCATCATACGCTGAAACAGAATCACCTCTAGCAGGAAATTAATCTATATTGGGCAGTAATACCGTTTTTTTGAAGAAAAATATGATTAGTACTCGATCTCCATAAGTAATTTTTGACAAATAAATTCAAATATTTCCGAAACAGTTGAAGATAGGTATAGGACATTATATACAAAATCTATCTAGAATTTTGTGAGAAATCTAAAAATGTAATAATATACAGGGTGTCCTATTTGAAATAAGCAAGTTGATACCTACTTCCGGTATAACCGGAAGTACCATCACCTTGAAATTATTTTAGCCGGATGTTCCCCATCGACATTAGTACACAGCCAAATTTTCAGGTATGTTCTATCTTTAGTTTTCCATGTATCCATCGATGCAGTTCCTGGTGGGACACCCTGTATATATAAAACAAGCAAACTTATCGGTCGAAGCAGCCGTTGACACGTTTATTTGATGAGGACCAAAGAGTCCGAAACACGTGTCAACGGCTACTTCGACATATGCGGGCTAGACCGATAAGTTTGCTTGTTTTATATACTATTTCCCCGCGATAAATTCTTCTTTGTATTATATATACCTATATATATATATATATATATATATATATATATATATATATATATATATATATATATATATATATATATATATATATATATATATATATATATATATATATATATATATATATATAGGTATATATATAGATATATATATATATATATATATATATATACATACGTCTCGTCCTGGAATTCATGACTTTCTGGAAACTTTTTGAAGGATTGATATCAATTTCAGCCGAAGTTAGTTTCATGTGTTCACGACGACATGGTGTTATAATCAAGGAATAGTGCTAGAAAGCTCAACTTAAATACTATACAGACTATTTCGCTCTTGAACAAGCTCTTCAGTAGTGTACCATCTATCGACCGAGTGGCGATGATATCGAACCTTCATAACCAACTTTGATATATTAACACGATGCAGAAGCACGCAGATATGGAGTCAAATAAGTATTTGATAGTTAGCAGTACTACTTGACCTGGAGGGAGATGTGTTCACATATCATAGGGAATAGTCTTAGGAATTATGAAGTGGTTATGAAGGATCGGCATTGCCAACTCGGTCGATGTATGGTTTGTAGCACTGTTCTCGAAGTTTCTAACTATCTCACCAGGAGGATGGGTGGAAACTCCATGTCGTCGAAACTCATGAATGTAGCTACGGTGAGAGGTTGATTTGATAAATCTCATATTTCATAGAGTAGTATAGTTTTTTCATATTCAATTCTTATTCTGCATATTAAATAAAAATAATTATTTCCCTGTACATTTGGTTACCTAAACAATACGCGAAAAATTTAATTTTAATTATATTCTTAGATCAATCTTCAAACCATTGTGAGTCGTTGAAACTATTTCAATAATCCCAATATGGTAAGTTCTGTAAATGTAGAATAGAACGCTTAGAAGGCATTAATTCTCATCCAAATTGTTAGAATAATTCAATGGCAAGCCGATAGGCAAATTCGAAAGTAGAGATTAAGTTTTGTTTCATTATCATAACAAATGCTCATCTCCTGAATATTCACCAAATATTCAGGCAATTCAATTTTCACATTAAAAACATATATTTTGTTCCCCATAATTCACACAATATGTTATTTTATATCAACTGCAAAATAATGTTAGATGCCTTTTCTCGATAGAACTGAATCGAAACAGGTCAGCGCAGTAACTTAGTACTGAATCTACCAATGGAATACAGTATTAGAAGAAATCATTGAGAATTAATAACAAAATCGTAATAATTCAGCAGTCAACATAACATGAAATTGTAATTCTACAAAAATTTTCCAAATTCATCGCTATTTTCGTTCCGCAACCGCAACATAACCTATTAAACGCCGCAAATTTATGCGCTTTATTCAGACGTAGATCTGCGTATGAAGTTTCCCATTATATATGAACATTCAATTATTTTTGACGAACGGAAATTCGTTAACATGGCCCCGATGTTCTATTGAACAAATTGTGAATTGATGAACGAACTCGAAACCAGGGCCGCGCACTTTAAATTGTCAGTTGTTTTTGCATGTGACAGGTCGAAGTAGGTGGCGCCGCAGTCTCATAATATAACGGGATTTTAATTGATCGCAGTATAAATTATGAATCGCCAATCGGTCCTCTCGAACCATTTCAAACTGGATACTGTGCAGGCTTGGAGCTAGGTTCAGAATGAAGAATGCGACATTGATGACATCTCAAAGAAAAAAATTGTTACTATGAATCGATGACTTTGATAACTTTTTACAGAAAAACAATGATATTACCCTTAACCATTATTTAAATTCCTAAAATCGTGAATACCTTCGATAGAGTATTAATATGAAAGTTGGTATGATTTGAATTCATTCTAATGTCCACCATAACATTGCATAACCTTGGAAATACAGAGAATCAGTAAACTTGATTAATGACATGTTGAAGCTTCTTGGACTTGGGTATGTAGATAATCCCTAATTATGATGGCCACCTATGGGTATGAAGTGACATGAGTTTTAGCTGTCGCCTGTATGCATGGTGGAACATTGAACGATGTAACACGTTGTAGAACTTCACATATAAGATAGAAGTTTTCAGCGATTGGCTTTCAATTGACCTGAAGTGAGATAACTATCGATTTCCGATGGCGCTCTGATTTGACGCATGTCGTTGCTCACTCGGTCGATGAACAGGACACTACTGATGAGCTCGTTGAAATACGAAACAAACTGTCTAGTGCTTCCATCGTGTGTAGTACTGGTGTCGTATTTTCTAACATTCTCCCTCGAAGAATTAATGAGAATTCTGTGTCATCGAATCTCATGAAACTAGTTTGCTCCGTTTGAGGGCTGATTGCAAAAAAATTTCCCAATGTGTTATTAGCTTTATCATACACGCTGTTTATATATATATATATATATATATATATATATATATATATATATATATATATATATATACATATACATATATATATATATATATATATATATATATATATATATATATATATATATATATATATATATATATATATATATATATATATATATATATATAAACTCTTGATAATTATTAGCAATAACAGGCTGGTTGAATCTTGAAAAACTCGATTTTAATAAAAAATTTGACGTTCCACTATGATATTCGTAATTGAAATTTCTTTGACATTTATTGATTTAAAAAATTGAAAAAAACAGGGCTGCTTAGTATATGCTATTCAGTTCAATATTAACATTCAAAATTGTTATCACCAGATGGTAAGGGAAACCAAAGAAACCCTCACCTACGCAATGTTTGAAAATAATAATAAAAGGGTACTATTTATCTAACAACAAAGAAATGAGTCATGGGAAAACATTAAAGAAGTGGAGTAGAATTATCGGTATAGACGCTTATATGGAAGCAGCCGTTGACACGTGTTTCGGACTCTTTGGTCCTCATCAGAACGGCGTAGCCAAGTATTGGATTGAAAATTTGAAGATGAAAAAAGTACAACAAACAAAATCCTTAGATACGGAAGATAATCACACAATTGTGGTTTATTGTCTGAACTCTCCGGTATGGGAGATTTGGTCAAACTTTGCCACGGAGCAACTAATTTCATTGTTATTGTTTATTTACTCGTTCTTAGATCTCGCGGATAGCATTAATCGCCTCCGTGGCAAAGTTTGACCAAATCTCCCATACCGGAGAGTTCAGACAATAAACCACAATTGTGTGATTATCTTCCGTATCTAAGGATTTTGTTTGTTGTACTTTTTTCATCTTCAAATTTTCAATCCAATACTTGGCTACGCCGTTCTGATGAGGACCAAAGAGTCCGAAACACGTGTCAACGGCTGCTTCCATATAAGCGTCTATACCGATAATTCTACTCCACTTCTTTAATGTTTTCCCATGACTCATTTCTTTGTTGTTAGATAAATAGTACCCTTTTATTATTATTTTCAAACATTGCGTAGGTGAGGGTTTCTTTGGTTTCCCTTACCATCTGGTGATAACAATTTTGAATGTTAATATTGAACTGAATAGCATATACTAAGCAGCCCTGTTTTTTTTCAATTTTTTAAATCAATAAATGTCAAAGAAATTTCAATTACGAATATCATAGTGGAACGTCAAATTTTTTATTAAAATCGAGTTTTTCAAGATTCAACCAGCCTGTTATTGCTAATAATTATCAAGAGTTTAAAAATAGATCACAGGCAACAACTATTCGAATAAATAATTAAATATTGCAAGCTGAAAATATGGCAATGATCCTAAACTTAAGCTGAGGGTTTTAAACTTTGTTATAACTGTAAGTACCCCTTTTTAAAAGATTTGAAATTCTAAATAAATTAAAACATTTCATTGTAATCGGCTACTTTCATATAAACAAACTATTCCGATAATTTTGCTCTACCTATTTAATATTTTCCAGCAACTAATTTCATTGTTATTGTTTATTTACTCGTTCTTAGATCTCGCGGATAGCATTAATCGCCTCCGTGGCAAAGTTTGACCAAATCTCCCATACCGGAGAGTTCAGACAATAAACCACAATTGTGTGATTATCTTCCGTATCTACAGGATTTTGTTTGTTGTACTTTTTTCATCTTCAAATTTTCAATCCAATACTTGGCTACGCCGTTCTGATGAGGACCAAAGAGTCCGAAACACGTGTCAACGGCTGCTTCCATATAAGCGTCTATACCGATAATTCTACTCCACTTCTTTAATGTTTTCCCATGACTCATTTCTTTGTTGTTAGATAAATAGTACCCTTTTATTATTATTTTCAAACATTGCGTAGGTGAGGGTTTCTTTGGTTTCCCTTACCATCTGGTGATAACAATTTTGAATGTTAATATTGAACTGAATAGCATATACTAAGCAGCCCTGTTTTTTTCAATTTTTTAAATCAATAAATGTCAAAGAAATTTCAATTACGAATATCATAGTGGAACGTCAAATTTTTTATTAAAATCGAGTTTTTCAAGATTCAACCAGCCTGTTATTGCTAATAATTATCAAGAGTTTAAAAATAGATCACAGGCAACAACTATTCGAATAAATATATATATATATATATATACATATACATATATATATATATATATATATATATATATATATATATATATATATATATATATATATATATATATATATATATATATATATATAAATATATATATATATATATATATATATATATATATATATATATATATATATATATATATATAGGTACTTTATATAACCTGCAGAATTTTAAATTTTGCACATTCTTTATCATATTATCGAATAACGTATGCAAAATACCTACGTATTTACTAGAGGAAAATATTGAAAATTGACAAAATGTTGAAATATTTCTCATATATTTTCATATGGACCTACCTTCATTCAAAATAATATTAACCAATCTGGTCACTATTGACATAATATGATCAGGAATGAATTGATTTCATTTCAAACTTCGTATATTGCTATTTGGTTCATTCATGTATTTTCGTGCCACTGATTTGCTCCGCAACTTAATATACCTATCCATAATTTTCGGATGCCGGTCCTGTTCCAGTATTGACGATAGTTCTGGAGATTTTTAGTTATACCTTATGGAAAAATTGTATGTTTTCTGTTGTTAGCACCAACAGCGTTTCAGAACACTTGCTACGCCAGTTTATGGCATCGAACACCCGGTTGAGCCATCTGCGTGGTGGTTTGGCGATATTTTAATAGTTTGGAAGCTTGGTCTAGATAATTACATTTCTATACCGAGTTGTTCCGAAACATATTCAACGTAGTATCATTTTAAAATTTTCTTAATAATTTTTTCATTTGATCAAAAAAGAAATATCTCCTTCATCAAATTGTCATATTCAAAAATTGAAAAACTTGTCAAAAATTATCTTTTTTTCTGTCGAACATTCAAACGGCCAGGATTTCATAATTTCAATTACTTGGTATCGTTTTCGAACAAGCATTCTTCATAATGCTCTTTACGTAATTTTTGTAAAATGACTTTTTGATTTTTGAACAACCGGTGTATACATTGCACAACTAATTTCTTCCCATGGAGCCAATAATTACGACAATAGGAAACTATTTCGAAAATAATTAAAAAGTAATTCTGCAGCGAAATAAACAATAATATACAGTAAGTCTCTTTTGGAATATTAAACTTGGTGCTACTTTTCGGTAGCAACGCCGCAACCTGAAAATATTTTCAGTGAACGGATCGAAGCCATTGATCCAAGTAACCAAATTTTTAGTTATATTATCACAAGAGCATCGAAAATAATCGATTATACTTCCGAGCCACGAGACGTATTTTGCGAAACACCACGAGAGCGCAGCTCGAGTGGTGTTTGAAAAAAAGTCGAGTGACGAGGTCAGTATAATCGATTATTTTCGATTGCTCGAGTGGTATTCGTTACGATTATATAACGAATAAAAATATTTATTTTTTTTGACAAACGTCAAAAGACCGTCAACATGAAAACATTCACATTTTGACACGAGGCGAAACACCAAAACGATTATATCACGTCGTCAAGGGTATATTCACTTATCTATACTACGTCGTTATGCAAAATTCACGGATTCTATTGGCTTATTCATACATGAGTTATATAATCAGTAGTAATACTATAAGTACTTCAAAATAATCAGGTTATACATCGATAACTTGTTGCATAATTACAAAGAGTGTCAGTTTGACAGTTTAAATAATCCGACCGCGAAGCGGGAGGATTATTCTGTCAAACTGACACGATTTGTAATTATGCAGGAAGTTTGAGATGTATAACCGTATTTATTTTGAAGTACGCATTGTATTTGATACGATTATTTGTTGAGTATATTAAGTAAAAATCTCCGAATCGACTCATTTCTGAACAGTTATTGATAAACGTCAAAATTTGACGGTCCTGTTAGTTTTCGATTGGTAGAGCTACTCTATGTATAATCAGGTATTATCGAAATTATACAAGGTAACTTAACTAAATTGATCGTTCTGATTGGTTGAAAATCATACGAAAAAAATAATCAGAGAGATACTATGTCTAGTTTTCCCTGAACAACTTAGGTCTATCAACAGTAAATCTCCCTATGTATACATCAAGAATTAAATAGACAATTTTCAATGACTGAAAATAATCAGTATTCACCCATGATACTAGGAAGTGAACACCAGAGTTTCACCGATAACTGAACTGCAATTTTTTTTAAAATGCGAATAAACCGAGTTCCGAATGTAAAGTAACTACCACCATTCTCAAGATATGGGTTAAGGTCATAAGTGATGCCTTTAAATGAATTCAGATTTAAAAAAATTGTTGAGAATGCACCTAACATTTGTGCATGCATTTATTTAATATGAAAAAGTTCAGTCCAGATACGCCGGTCTCCTTTTCCACAAAGGTAAATAGTAAGACTCTTTCACTGTATATTAAGACTCTTTCACTGCAAGATATATTTTAAAATCTTATCTGAGAATTATTGCATAACGCTCACAGCTCTGATATATGAAAGAGCGTTAATAAAGATTGCGCCAGTAGAACTGCCAACTGGAAACCATGTTGGCCGTTGGCTCAGGTGGCGTTCTGTCCAATTAGTACTGTAATAGCCAGGGCTGTGCTAATATCTATAAATTTTCAGATAATCCGAAATATAAACATACAAATTTTGACATGATTCAACTATAGATTTGGTCACTTATATTTATCCTCAACGATATTTACTTCGATAAGAAGCATGAAAATTCATGTAATCGGCCAATATTTTCAAAAACACAAAATTGCACTGAAGTTGAAGGAGATTTCAATTACTTTGAGGCGTAGTTCTGAAGAAAGCAACTGCGTAAAAAAATCAACCGACTCTTCACAATATCTATTATACTACGAATAATTTTTAGTTTGTCATACTATTATACTAACCTCGAAATCGAGCATTAAAGTGACATTTCGACGTTTAGATGCGTCACTTTACTGCATAATAATATCACAACTCTCTTCTGTCGATTTATTTTCATTTTTAAAAGAGAGGGGTTCCGCAAAGCCGCTCTGCCGTATTCCACCTCAAATAAACAAATGAAAAAAAAAATATATATATATATATATATATATATATATATATATATATATATATATATATATATATATATATATAAATATATATAGACATATATATATATATATATATATATATATATATATATAATATATATATATATATATATATATATATATATATTATATATATATATATATATATATATATATATTATATATATATATATATATATATATATATATATATATATATATATATAGTGGCTCCGTAGTTCAGTGGTAAGTGCGTTGGACTACTGAACAGAAGGTCGGTGGATCGAATCCCGGCAGAACCAACGAATTTATGCGGAGCCACCTCTCGGAAGGCAATGGCAAACCGCCGAGAAGTATTCTGCCTCGTAAAGCCTCTCTGTAAAGAC
The DNA here is from genome assembly GCA_030704885.1 of Cynegetis impunctata. Lineage (NCBI taxonomy): Eukaryota > Metazoa > Arthropoda > Insecta > Coleoptera > Coccinellidae > Cynegetis > Cynegetis impunctata. The sequence continues at coordinate 135,524 of JARQZK010000761.1, forward strand.
GTTCGGAACCGTTGTAAAACTGTAGGTCCCTTCTATTCGTGTATCGCTGTATCACGCACAGCATGAATAGTTGTAGAGAGGTCGCCTACGCCCGAAACCGGGTACGGCACCACAAGAATAAGGAGATCCATATATCAGAAACTGAATTTAGGAAAAATTTGAAATTTTGGCAAACTGGCTAGATGTCTTGGGGCCTATTCAGCTAATATATTTTATACCGGTTATACCGGGAATATACCCTAAGCCGCTCATTTTAAATGGGACACCCTATATATTATTACAATTTCGAATTCTAGGCAGATTTTATTCATCATGTCCTATACCTAAGTCTAAGCGTTTTTGACAGATTTAAGTTTTAATGTCAGAAATGACGATTGCAAGTCCTAATATAATTATCAATTATTCCTACAAGGAAGCCCTTATTACTTACTTTCGGTTGGAGTACTTCTTGAGAAGGACTTACTTCAATAGATTTTGTAAAATATTTGGATAACTAATCATACAGAGTGTTCAAAAAATAAGATCTAAAATGAGAAAACTGACAAAAATCAATTTTTTCAAATGGAAACTCCCCATTTTCTAAGTCTTTTTTTTGTATAAGGTTATCTATACCTAAAATTTTTAGTTTTAGAAATATTGCCAATTTCATATTTTTATATGGCGATTTTGCATTCATTCATTTAACAATTAGCTCTGAGATAGCCACGATCGTAATTGACATTTCAAGTCATCGTAATGGCACCCCGGTTATATTATACAAACGAAGATTATTTGAACGTATTTATTATTTATGGACAATGTGATAAAGTTATTTCAAGAATATTTATGACACGATATCCTCAAAAACAGAAACAATCACCAAATACTATAAGACGAATTATAGAAAACTTGAAGAAATTTGGACCCGCAAAGAAAAAATGTACAGAAATAAACCAGTTATAAACAATGAAAATATTGATATCGTAAACTGGACAAAGAAATGTTAAAAAAATTATTTAAGTGAATGTTCGAATTGGTGTCTCTGAACTTCTAGACATTTTGCGCATCTAAGCCGCAATTGTTCATGAGTGGCTCTTCTTATTGACTGATGGTTTAGCTAGGTCTTCAAATGCTGTACTTACTCGCCCCATGCAGTATTCCATGGTGGTCACTGCGGTTATATACGTTATTTTTCACTATTGGTCTGGGGAGCGAGGTGGCCAAAAATTTGGTCCAGTGTTGGCTTTCCATTGATCATAAAATAAGTTTTCCAGATAAATATTTACTAAATGGGCAGTATGTGGAGGTACACCCCATAATGTTGATAGAAAAGGTTTCGAAGATCAGCCAGGGGCAAGTTGTCTGAATAGTCAACTTCAGAATTTATGTGATTCTGTTTTTGAGGATATGGTGTCACAAATGTATTGCAGGTTCTTGAAATAACTTTATCATAATGTCCAAGTTTAAATAATATTCTTCGTTTGTATAATTTAACCAGGGTGTCATTACGATGATTTGAAATGTCAAATAGGATCCTGGCTATCCTAGATCTAATTGTTTATTGTTGATTAAATGCAAAATCGCCATATAAAAATATAAAATTGGCAATATTTCGAAAACTAAAAGTTTTAGGTATAGATAACCTTATACAAAGTAACCTTAATTTTTGATGTTTAGTACTACAAAATAAGAAACATAGGGGTTTCCATTTGAAACAATTGATTCTTATCAGTTTTCTAGAACTCATTTTGGATCTTATTTTTTGAACGCCCTGTATGATTAGTTATCCAAATATTATAAAAAATCTATTGAAGTAAGTCCTTTTCAACAAGCAATCCGACCCAAAGTAAGTAATAAGGGCTTCGTTATAGAAACAATTGATAATTATGTTAGGACCTTCAATCGTCATTTTCGACATATAAACTTAATATGTCAGAAACGCTTAGGCTTAGGTAAAGGACATGATATAGACATAAAATCTGCCTAGAATCTAGAGAAAAATTCATAAATTTAATAAAATATAGAGTGTCCCGTTTAAAATAAGTGACTGAGGGTCTATTTCCGGTATAACCGGAAATGCCCATTGAATAAAAATATTTTAGCTGAATAGGCCCCAAGACATCTAGCCACTTTCCAAAATTTCCAATTTTTCCTTCAGTTTCTGAGATATCGATCGATGCTGTTCCTGGTGGTCCACACTATATATATATATATATATATATATATATATATATATATATATATATATATATATATATATATATATATATATATATCTATATATATATATATATATATATATATATATATATATATATATATATATATATATTTAAATATCAACAACATTCCTGAAGGTAAGTCTGAATACAGTAGAAAATTATTTTCTTCATTCCATAATATAATTAATTGCTTATATTCAAGGAATATGCATTCTAGATGATTTTGTGTCCATTGATACATTCAGGTTCGTGTTGTTTATTCATATGTTTCAAATTTCATATTTTTCGATTTTTATGAGCTTCACTGTTTTTGGTTACTTTGTTTGAATTATTGAATTCATGAATAGATAATACTATTCTAGTGACCTAAATTGCAATCGCAGTTTTACATTTTTCAAAGTATTTTTGTGATAATAAATATGGAAAAAACAAGTTTTTTTGCTCATTATATCAATGCTCAAAAAATATTGAATATACAAAATCATATGATCTCAGAGTATATTATTTTCTTTATACTCATTTCATTAGGATATTAAATATCAATTTCCTAGAAAATCAATTCACCGAACTATAACAATGAAATGTTAATGCATTCAATCATAAAAAATTCACCTCAGTCTCTATTATATGGAATCTACACAAGTTCCCTCTGGTTTTATCGATACATAGATAAACAGTGAATTATTCCAAAACAAACTCTGAACGCGATTGTACGTCACTCGAATTCGGTCTCTATTTCCAATTGTCCATTGAGTCCATTTTCCACTCGATTCGAGAATGTATAGAAAGGAGCAGATGCAAAGATTCCAGTAGGAAAATATCGGATAGCACAGGTTGCTTGCTAGGTCGACCGAAACGAAATTATCGATGTATATCCTTCTCTCTATTGAATAATATCAGAAAATGATTCCTGCATAATTAGTAATGCCAGGAGTTATTCCATTTCATCTTGATGATAACAATTTTTGTACATTTCATAGAGATACTGATGAGCTATTTCTACCTATAAAAAAAGAATTACAACGTATTTTATTGTTCTACATGAAGTGAACACAGAAAATTCTTCAATAGTTTAAAAAATTATTAAACAACTTTTGAAGGGAGCTGGTTATTATATTCCGCGACAATAATTCTACATTGACAATCCAATACAAATCGCGGTCGAGACTACTCTGTGGGTAACAACCAAGAGCGCCCTCTATCGAGGATATTGGAAATCAACAATTCGCTGTTTAGATGGAAAATACAGAATCCCGTCGCGAGAATACATATTTCCTGACATGACGCCACAGTTATAGAGTAGACATTTCAATTCAAAGTAAAATTTTTTCAAGTTCCACTGGTACGCTGCGTACTTCCAGATATGATATGATCGACACCCCCTGAGGGGGGTACTGGGGGAAATTAATTTCTCAAACTAAACAAAGATTTCAGAGCCTTTGTGACCTTAGTTATATGTTCAAAGTACTACAACCAGAGAAACTCCTATCTTCTTCAAACGAAGTGATAAAAAACGCTTCCGAAAAACTGTCAGCTAAATACAGTAGACATCTCAGTTAATCTTTTGCTCTGAAAACATGCTTAAAATCTGAAATTCAAAAAATTAATTCCATTTAGGAACTCATGGAATTATTGCTGATAAAGTTCAATAGCTTTGCATCCAGTTTTCTGGAGGTAATAACAGCATGCTTTCTATTCTTGACTCTAACAGTTACAACCGCAACAGCTGAAAAAAAAATTTCGGAATTGAAACTGATAAAAAATTACCTAAGGACTTCGATAGAACAGGAACGGCTATCAGACTTGTCACTTTTGTCTATAGAGGCAGAAATGTTAGAAAAACTGAAAACGTCTTCAGTTATAGATGATTTAATTAACCAATTTGCCGAAAACAAAGAAAGAAAAGTGTATATTTAATTTGAATTGTTTCCTAGCTCAATATCTAGAACTTATGATCAATAAACATTCATTTTAATTTAACGTAAGCATTTTTTTTGTGAGAAATCCTTGATTTGGGCTAATTTTGATACAGGGACCCTCCAAGGTATGCTACGCCACTGGTTATTATAGAATTTATATAGTACAACAAAATATCTAAAAACATTGGAAAAATTTTCATTTCATCTATATCTATTTTCCAATTCCATAAATATTTCCTTCGAATATTATTCATATCCATTCAAATAAAATTATAATTAAATTATTTCATGAGTTTTAGTATCAATTACTTCAATTAAAGAAATATATTTATAATTCTTGAAATTATCATCAGTATTGTAACTTTAACTTTCTTTTGAACCATATTGACAAAATATCTATTCTATTGAATTCTGATAAAATTCGAATATTATATGAACTTTCCAAAAATCAAATATTATTGAAATACTATAATTTTTTCACTCAATATGCTATAAATTTTCAGGCTGTCTGAGCTACATATTCAAATTTGTTCTTTTTTGCAAATGACCATCTAACAGATGTATTTACGATATAAATTTTCAATGAAAACCTTCTAACTTTTCAGTTCTCGAATGAAAATAACTATTAAAACTGAAAATATTCTTATATTGAAATAGAAACTTTTTCTCATTGATTCAAACTACTATTTGCTCTCTAAATAAAAGAATTCAATTATGATTTTAATAGTTGAATATACCGATTTGAGTATATATAGATAATTCTCATTGTTATTGCATGATGTCAATGAATTTTCCAATTATGTGTTATGAAATTCATAATATTCTTATCTGAAGTTATTTATACATATTGAATCATGAATTTACCACCAAATATACAATCCAGCTCATCTAATTTCGAAGAAAATGACTTTGATGTTCTTCACTTTTGAATATATTCTTTATTATGATGTATTTAAACATAATTCATTACGAAAAAGTTACATTTATTATTTTATATTAGTTAACCAATACTAATAAAGAAAATTAATCACAAACTCATTTCATATAGAAAATTATGATAATATTGAAATATTAATGTAAATTCTTCAACACAGCCAGATTTACCGCAATAGGCTTGACCACCAGCACTCAAGTTACCCCCACCAAAATTGAAGTTTGTAAAGAGGAAATTTTGAAATGATTATATAATACGATGACTGATGAAAATTTGAATGATCGTACCATACTCAGCACGAAATTCGATATTATGAGGGAAATTGAGGTAAGCGATATAATTGAAGATTTTGCTGAAAATAAATCTTAAAAAGTTGTATTTTAGTGTAACAATTTTTGTTAGTAGTGTTTGTATTGAGCATTGAATTATTAATAAATTTATTCTACTAGTATAATAACTAAAACTCTCTATTCATGCCTGAGTTCTGGAAGAATAGGCCAATATATTGCACATTCACAATAAATAAAGTAAAATTCAATGTTTACAAATTATTGAATTAAAATTTATTAGTTTAGTTTATGATTATGAAATTTCTAAAAATGCATATGACTTCTCTATAACACTTTAATGTGAACACGTACACCTGAGGCACAATACTTAATTTGAATCTCGAAACTCTATTTTTTTTTTGCTATACCTACTAAGAATATGAATTTAATAATCTATGACTCGCAATTCATACTAAGGTATGAAAATCACATGTTAGTGAACCGTGAAATAAAGTCCTCCTACGACTTCTCAGTCTATAGGCCCCAAAAACGGCACTGTTCTTCAATTCAACTTTCCAATGTTATTTATGGTTTTTATACGTATTAGTTTATAAATTATGAATAACTAAGTTTTTAATATTCTTCGTTTGAGTTTTCTCTGAATATCTAATCAAAATTTATCAAAATATAACTAAATTACAAAATTTCAATATTTTCCTTCAATTGTCAAATTTATTTGTCAGAATATGAAATTTTTCAAATATCATTATCCTTTCTACAATACTCAATTAAAAACCATATCACTGTGTATATATATATATATACACAGTGTCAACTGCCTCCTGTCAACTCTGAAGTCTCAACCTGCCTACTCTTCAGAGTCAACTGACGGGCCGATCGTCGCGTGGCCGTATTTATAGGGAAGGGGGGCGGGTACTCCATTGACGTAGTTATTGACGTAGTATTGACGTCAATGGGGTATTCACGCACGGTGTCAGTGCGGGATGCACTCCGATTGGGTGTGACACGACGACCACTGAGAAGCGGCTTCCATGCTGATGGGAGTCTGTGACTGTCATCTCTGGTGTTCAAACAATTTGGACGTTTTTCTATTTCTACAGCTTCACGAAAAATTCGGGATTTGAAAGATCGGACGGGAGCAATAGTTCTTGTATTGGGGAAATCGATAATGTGGCCTGTTTGGGTGTGATGTTGGGAAAGGGCGTTGGTGATATCTGAATGTCTTACTGAAAGTGAATGTTCCTTGGCACGGACCTGAATTCGTCGGTTCGTTTGTCCTATATAAGAACGAGGACAATTGGAACAGGGAATCTCATAAACACCGTGATTTTCGTTGGGAATTTTATCCTTGACGGATCTGACCAGATGGGAGAGTTTTTGTTGGGTGGTGAATATTGTTTTGATGTTTGTGTTTTTGAGAGATCTTGCGATCTTATCTGTTACTCCTTTGATGTAAGGAAGGAATAATTTAGGTGTAGATTCTTGGTCAGTGGGATTGGAACGTGGTAGAGGTGGGGTGATGTTTGTGTGTTTGCGTATGTTCTTGTTGATTTGATATGTGTTGTAACCGTTCTGTAATAATATATGTTTTAGAGTCTTGAGTTCTGATTCATGGTGTTCGTCGTCAGATAGTCGAATGGAGCGGTGGATTAGGGTATTAACTACAGAGTTAAGTTGAGAGGGATGGTGGTGAGACTGGGCGTTCAGATAACGGTTTGTATGGGTGGGTTTACGATAAACTGAATAGGAGAAGCCTTGGGATGGAAGTTTTTTGACCATGACATCGAGGAATGGCAGAGACCCATCGTTTTCCACTTCCATTGTGAATTGGATACTTGGATGTATGCCATTCAAATGATTCAAGAAGTGGAGCAACGAGTCTCCGCCATGGGGCCAGATCGCAAAGACATCGTCTACATAACGTAGCCAGCATGATGGTTTAAGGTCGAATGACGAGAGAGCTTGGGTTTCGAAATGTTCCATGAAAATGTTGGCTATGACGGGGGAGAGAGGGGATCCCATTGGGGCTCGCTTAATTTGTCTGAAGAAATTGCCTCGAAAGATAAAGTAAGTGTTGGCCATGCAGTGTTTGATCAGGGATAGGTTGTCTGGGGATATTTCATGTTTCGTGTCTAGGATGGAAAGTGTTTCTTCGATGGGGATATTTGTAAATAAGGAGACAATATCAAAACTAACAAGGAGGTCAGATGAGGTAATATCAATACTTTTGAGAAGTTCTATGAAGTGAAAAGAGTTTTTTACGTATGACTGGGTTTGTTCGGCAAGGGGTTGAAGGGTTTTGGATATTTCCGATTCCTCCTAATTCGATTCGTGGAGTAGGCAGATGGAGGCCACGTATCTGAATAATTTTCCCTTCTAATTCTCCTGAAGATGGCTTCGCAAAAGGAGCCGAAACGTCGAGATTTTTCGAATCTTTTAAGCGGTTCATCCCGAGAACCAAGTTTTTCAAATATTTTCTACCGCGGAAATCTTTCTGAACATATATATATATATATATATATATATATATAGATATATATATATATAAATATATATATATATATATATAATATATATATATATATATATATATATATATATATATATATATATATATATATATATATATATACACAGTGATATGGTTTTTAATTGAGTATTGTAGGAAGGATAATGATATTTGAAAAATTTCATATTCTGACAAATAAATTTGACAATTGAAGGAAAATATTGAAATTTTGTAATTTATATATATATATATATATATATATATATATATATAACTCCATAAAGAAATAAAAAAACTAACTTTTTACAGGTTTAAATAAAAATCTATTGAGTAAACGCGTTTCGTCATAACATTGACTTCATCTCGTACTAAACTATGGTATTACAAAACAATCTATTTATACGAAAATTGAACATAACAGAGGGGTACTTAGAGAAACTAAATAACAATAAGCAATTCATTCTGAGCTATTAGTAGGTACCTACATTGAACAAATTAAGGAGAGGAGAAGGGTTTACTTCAATCTGGTCGTTAACTTAATTTCCGGAATTTTTATATTTATTTATGTATAAGGATTCCCAACAGTTGGTTTTATGGAGACTATTTTCAAATTGTAATATATTATAATTGTGATGACACGCATAATTAGAATCAGTTTTCTGCTTAATATAGCTACGTTGGTGTTCGTGTATTCGAGTTTTGAAATTTCTACTTGTACGTCCTATATAGAACTTTTCACAATCGTTACAGTCGAGTTTATAAACACCAGTACGTTCATCTCTATGAATTTTTGATTTGTTGTTTTTAATCAATTTTCCAATGCTATTATTGGTTTTATATGAAATTTTGAAATTTTGTTTTTGAAAAAACAATTTCAGGTTTTCGGAAGTTTTGCCCAAGTATGTTAAACTGCTAAATACTCTACTTTTTTCGGATATAAGTGGGTAAATTTCTGAAATTGCTATTTTGTATTTTTTCCTCTGAATGAGGCTGTCAATCATATTAGGTGAATAACCATTATTTACTGCCATTTGTTTAATTATATGCAATTCCTTCTGAAAATTTGCTTCGGACAACGGAATTTTGAAAAGTCTATGAATCATACTATGATAAGCCGCTAATTTATGTGAAAAAGGGTGTAGTGATGTGTTATGAATTGTAATATCTGTATGAGATGGTTTATGAAAAATTGAAAATTCGTGTTTGTTGCTTTTTCTGGTAATAGTTAAATCTAAGTAATTAATAGAATTATTCATTTCAGTTTCTAGAGAAAATTTAATACGAGGGTGTATGGAATTAATATAAGTAATGAAATTATCCAATTGTCTATCTGTACCAGTGTAGTAAACAATGACGTCATCAACGTATCTATACCAATAAAGAAAGTATTTACTGCTGAAGTGGTTCATAATAGTTTTCTCTAAATTATCCATAAAGATTTCTGATAACAGAGGGCTTAACGGATTTTCCATAATCAAACCTTCCTCATTACTATAACACACGTTGTTGAAACTGAAATAATTTTGTTCTAAACAAATTTCCAGTAAATGAGTAATATCTGACTGTATAAGTGGATGAACATTATTAGAAATAAGAAAATTTTTGATTAAATTTACAGTTTCATTAGGCGGAGTGCTAGGAAACAGATTGTTCACATCTAAAGAAAATAATTTTGAATTGTGAGGTAATACAATATTTTGAATGTTTTTGATCAACTCGTTTGAATTTTTAATGGCGTACTTGGGTTCAAATTTCGTATATTTCTTAATTACGTCAATCAAAAATTTTGATAATTTAACGGCTGGAGCTGTTATATATGAAACTACTGGTCTGATGGGATAACCATTTTTGTGTAATTTAATTAAAGAATATAACTGAGGCGCTTGTGGATTAGTTAAGACTAACTTTCTTATATCACCATCACTAATTATTGACATTGATCCATTAATTGCAATTTTGATAATTTTCGAAAATTTCGTTGTTGGATCTTTATTTAAAATTGTATAATTACCAGAGTTTAAGAATTCTTTAGTTTCGGATAAATAGGTTTCTTGATTTAACGCTACTACCGTATTACCTTTATCAGCTTTTGTAAATATAGTTCTATTTAATTCCGATTTATTTTTTATTGATTTTATAATGGCAGTTTCTGAATGAATATGAACTTCCACCAAGTAAATGCCAATTCCATTCAATATATATATATATATATATATATATATATATATATATATATATATATATATATATATATATATATATATATATATATAATAAAAATAAATATATATATATATATATATATATATAATATATATATATATATATATATATATATATATATATATATATTATATATATATATATATATATATATATATATATATATATATATATATATATATATATATATATATGTATATACATATATATATATATATATATATATATATATATATATATATATATAATATTATATATATATATATATATTATATATAATATATATATATATATATATATATATATATATATATATATATATATATATATATAATACAAGCCGAAAAATTGAATCCAGTCTACAGCAAAAACCGTATTTTTTAAATTTCTGAAATTTGATGGGAAGTCTGATCATGTAGATTTCCACTAAGACGGGGTTTTTTAAAATTCCGCCGTTAAGTGGTTGAAAAAGGGTAAAACGTGTTTTTTGATGTTTCTCGCAAAATAATGGACTTAGCGATCCCGTTCTTCCACTAAAATGTTAAGTAAAATGAACTCTAGAAAGTAGTTTCTCAGTTTTTTGAAATTCCATCATTTAGGGCTGCAAAAGGGGTAAGTCTGTTTTTTTTATATTGGCTATTTCCGGCAAAATAATCGACTTAGCGATTCCGTTCTTCCATTACAATGTTCCTTATAATTTTATTAAAAAACCATTTTCTGCAGTTTTTGATGTTGTATCATTTAGGGGTTGAAAGAGGGTGAAATATGTTTTTCGTATATTGGCTATTTTTGGCTGATTCTCGCAAAATAATGGACATAGCGATCCCGCTCTTTCACGAAAATGTTAAGTAAAATTAACTCTAGAAAGCAGTTCTCAGTTTTTTGAAATTCCATCATTTAGGGGTGCAAAAGGGGTAAGTCTGTTTTTTTTATATTGGCTATTTCCGGCAAAATAATCGACTTAGCGATTCCGTTCTTCCACTACAATGTTCCTTATAATTTTATTAAAAAACAATTTTCTGCATTCTTTGATGTTGTATCATTTAGGGGTTGAAAGAGGGTGAAATGTGTTTTTCGTATATTGGCTATTTTTGGCTGAATCTCGCAAAATAATGGACTTAGTGATCCCGCTCTTTCACGAAAATATTAAGTAAAATTAACTTTAGAAAGTAGTTTCTCAGTTTTTTTGAAAACCCATTATTTAGGGGTGAAAAAGGAGTGAGTTATATATATTTACATATATTTATATATATAATATATATATATATATATATATATATATATATATATATATATATATATCGAGTTGTTTGTATCTCTGACCTTAGGAGGTCAGAGATACAAGCAACTCGAAGTTGCACCAATGGGATCGCGAGTTTCACCACCTTTCGCCAATATCTTCATGTCATTGTTCGAAACCAAGACGCTGAATACATCCCCTGAGAAACCGAAGCTTTGGCTACGATATGTCGACGATACTTTCGTCATTTTGCCCCATGGAGAATAAAAAACTACATACGTTCCTCAATCACCTCAACAGTCAACACGAACGTATTTAGTTCACCATGGAGATAGAAGAAAATAACCAGCTTTCCTTCCTTCATGTTCTGATAATGAAGAAACCTAACGGAAAACTGAACCGTACCCACACTTCCTATGTTCCATAAATATCCCGTCTCTCCTATCCTTCATGCACTTGTACATACAAGTGTATCCTCTGATCTGGCTGAAGGAGTTAATCCCAAACTCAAGCTGCCCGCCTCCCTGACACATACTTCAGGGAGGAATGAAACACGTGTGCTTCCTTTCCTTTTTTACTTCCACTCAGTTCAGTGTATTCACTTCGACCAAGAAGAGCTACCTGAAGATGGCAAATGTGATTTTGCCGAAACGTCGATCAGTCTTCAACGAAGACGAACCCATACGCGGATACAAACCCGAGAAACCAGACAACCAGATTATCTCCGCGAGAACCTAAAAATCAACATACCTATATATATATATATATATATATATATATATATATATATATATATATATATATATATATATATATATATATATATAATATATATATATATATATATATATATATATATATATATATAATATATATATATATATATATATATATATATATATATATATATATATATATATATATATATATATATATATATATTGTCCGCACCGCGTCCGCGCCGTGTACGCACCGTGCAAGATAGTTCCATGTTTTACTTTTTGACGGACAAGGTGCGTTCTCCGATGGATTCTCGGCATATATAAGAAATGGAGACTAGAGCGTAGCTGGTGGGTGGGCAATTTTTCTGTTCGCCCTAGAAAAATCGATATTATTGAAAATTTTTTTACTCTTCAATCTTTAATTTTCAAGTTCGGCCATTCAAATGAAGACATGTTGTATGTTGTGCATCTGTTGTTATTACTATTGTATCCAATCGCATAAGTCTAGAGAAGATTGATTATAGACTAGGGAACAATACGGTCATCCGGTCTGGGATTCTGATATGGCACGTTTTTCGGAAGAAATGTTTCATTACAGGATACCAGTGAACTCAATTTCAGATAGAGTTTACTGCAGGACACCGACCATATCATATTCTTATGACACCGACAAGCACAATTACAAACCTAAATCGCACTCAATCAGGGTGCTTTCGAATGAATTATGTTCAAAGTTCCACTGGATCTACCCTCAGTTTCCCCATTTTCATCCCAGTAGATTTTTCTTATAAGAAGAAATATCAACAAGGAGAGGACGGTTTTTCTTTATATCTATATTACGAGTATACTACGACGAAGAAAGGGTACTACATTGTTTTATAGTTCTGTATAGTACTGCGGACACGGTGCGGATATGTGTGGCTCAACCCTAAACCGTCAAAGCTCTATTTTATTGTTGATTGAATAATTCAAAAAATTGTTGTTTCCAAAGAAATTGCCGGATTTTGCGAAATTTTGCAAAGAGTCTTTTCCCTGCGTAATTTTGAAGGAATGCTCCTATTTTATCATAAATATTAAATATTAGTTGTTTCATTAGTCAAAGCAGTTTTCTCAATAAAAACGAGTTTTACAAAATAAAATGTGTGTGGTTTCTCTTTGCAGTCGTATAAAAAGTACTGTAACAACTTCGTTTTAAAACCTCTTTGCACACTCGCTCGACGTGTGAACATCAATTTGTCTCGCCCATTCTTTTCAAACCTTGTTGTTCAATAAACTATTTTTTGTCCTCTTCTTTTTCAATCTCCTGAGATACTCATGATTGTCGTGACGAAACATCAATCATTAAATACATATATTTATATATGAATATATTATATAGTATAATATATATATATATATAATTATATTATATAGTTATATTTTTAGTGGTGAATAATGAACACTGTCGACCTATAATCTCGATATATAAAATATATATTATTCTTTGAAAATTAACAATATGAAAAATGTATGTACTTAAAATGCTCGAGTGTTGATACGAAACATCCATGTCATTGAAGATAAAGATATCGATTAGAATTTTCAACCATCTCAGAATAATTTCAATTAATTTTATAATAGTGACTACTACAATTATTCATCTCCTTTTGGTATCATTTCCTGAACATCTTCTATTCATTCTACAATACAGTCGAATATCCTTCCAGATGAGCCTAAAAGATAGTATTTCAGTTCTCTTTACTTTCTTGTTTCCCTCAAAATAAACAAAACCATCGAACCACACAACTAATTCCGCAAACTCCGCCAGGAATTTATCCGTGGGAACCATATCACCGGAATCTTATTATTCATCCAACCCCGATCTTTCCGTGAGAGGAAAGTGCTGCTCCAGGGTTTAAAAATATCAGCGCTGACTGGTGGGAATAAACACAAGCAGGAGGACCCAAGGATTAGAGGCTGATAGGAATACGTGCCATCCCGCAGATCCGAGGGTTCTATCGCTTAGCACGCCCTCTACGCGATGTAGCAACAACTGCATCAGTTCCCAGCACCTATACAGGCTACTTCGTTCGCCTTTGTTTACACTCCAACGGTGAAAAATAACCACCACAGTAAATGCGAAAAATACGACACTGAAAGTTTTTTTAATTAAAACTAGCTCCAGACTGGTTCATGTTAATGGAATTCGAATGTCATCGAATGTTCGGATATAGCGCGCCCGAGTGAGAATTTAGAATTGAAGGGGGTTCATTCCTTGTTAGCCATTCACACGCAACATAGAAAATGTTCATGGCAAACTTATCGAAAGTTTAAAATGACCAAATTGATTTATGGGGAGCAATTGTTGATTCTTGCTAATATCCCTTCCATTTCTTTTTTTTTCATAATGGAATACAAGTTTCTTCACCAAAGAGAAAATATTTGTATTATTGAACATTATATTTAACCAACAACTTTTTTTTAATGAATTTAAAGTGAATAATCGACTTTTTGGTCGTGTTTTTCATAAAAATAATATACCTTATCCCCTTATCGACATTCAAGAATAATTCGCGAAAATGGTTTTTAAATGCATTCTATAAGAGTTTGAGCATTTTTTGATGACATATATATATATATATATATATATATATATATATATATATATATATATATATATATATATATATATATATATATATATATATATATATATATATATATATATATATTATATATATATATATATATATATATATATATATATATATATATATATATTTTATTTATATATATATATATATATATTTATATATATATATATATATATATATAGAGAGAGATAGAGAGAGAAAGAGTGAGAGAGTTTAAGGATAGACGACTATCTGAGCTAGGGAAAAACGTGATTATTTGGGTATGTAGTCTTAGGGCTGAATAAAAGTGATCTCTTGTTTCTGTTAAACACAAATTTACACCAGCTGACTAGAAAGAGAGACAATATAGACTCGAACACTTGCGGAGAACCAAGATTTTTATACAGCTAAAAGACTGTATCCCCCTCTAACCACTATATATATATATATATATATATATATATATATATATATATATATATATATATATATATATATATATATATATATATATATATATATATATATATATATATATATATATATATATATATATATATATATATATATATATATATAAACACATATATATATATATATATATATATATATATATATATATATATATATGTTTATATATGCATATATATTTATATATGTAGGTATATTACTTTTCTTCCAGTACATTTTCGCATTGCCGGTCCCATTAGACGAAATGAGTTTAAATTTGCTCCCTAGGGCTACTCTCGTAGCAGAAAATAGTATCAAACTTTTGAAATATTCAGTTAAAACTTTGACATCTCCAAACTATGAGAAAGAGATTATCGATGACGTAGATAAGAGTAAATTTTTCAAACTAATTGCAAAAGAAGTGGAAATTAATTTTGAATAACATATCTGCAATTGAGCATTCTAAAGCATTTCGGAATTTCAAGTATTTGTTCACTCCCAAACCGTCTATAAGGGGGTTTCTGGGATTAAAAATGTATATGTACGTGGATTCATTTGATTTTGAGAAAGTATTTTTCTCTAACCGCTCCAAGTTTTATGTAGAGATTTCTTATTTTTCGTGCAACTCCACATCTTCTGCCGATTCAGTTAGGGAAATGAAGTTTTTTACCTGGCTTCAATTGAAAATATCACGGTTTTGCTCACATTCGCAGGGCCTCGAAATCAACTTAAAGGGTTATGCATTTGTAAGTAATACCGTAATGTATTGATATGGTATTTTTGTTGAAGAAAGTCCAGTGTTTTTGTTAACCTTTTTTAGTAATTTTTGGTAAACTCTTTCATACTGCTCGTTCAGGTATATTGTCACTGGAATCTCTTATCAATTATTTTTCTGTTCAACAGTAACTCATTCACTTTAACGAATTTATTATATAGGAGAAATGAAATTGAAATGAAATTTATATTTCAAATTATTAAGTTGTCATAAAGACATATACTGAAAATTGCCCACTCTGTAAAATCCAATACACTTGTCATTATTATAATGAGTCATTGAAATAAAAATATATTAAGTATGTATCTACAGCCCTTAAAACATAAATTCTCACACAAATAGTATGTGTAATAATTATTCACTTGTTTTTCATTAAATTACAAATATTTTGTGTTAGAAATACTATTTACTATTTGACCTGAAAATTGATGATGTTGAAAAAAATTTGAAGATTTCTCATATGGGAACATGGAAATATAGGGAACGTTGGTAGTTTCTCAACCATCATGAACATAAATGCTTAACTTTTTATTTTTGATATTGCTACTCACTCACGTTGAGTTTCATTTATATTCGCAACTCATAAGAAAATAATAACATTCTTAAAAATGAAATTCAGTATGACTCGTAAAAGTACCTAGACCAAGTTTCATTTTGAGTTGAAACAAAACATGAGTTTTACTATTTTCAAAGCGAAACTTTTGGTGGATTAAGATATTTTAATTCATTTCAATTTTAATTTGGAAAGGAGAAATATTGTTCAAGCCGAGCGGAATATGAACATTTAGTTCTCCGAAAACAAGCTGCTCATGCTAGACAGCGGGTCTTGCATTATTGCCAACTGACTACATAATAGATTGCGCCTGGACTGTAAAAAAGTTGAGAACCACTAGTGTTCACTAAAGCAACGCAATAGATCATCGTTATAATATTTTGGTTAAATGTCGTTTTGAAATCAGTTTCATATGTTAAATTTTGTTCAATTTATGTTGTAATGTTGCGATATAATAGTGGATTTAAATAGTTCAAAATGAAGAAGTACATTGAAAACTTAGTGTATGTCATACCAACACAATAAACCATCAGTATTCGGTACAAAGTAATGTATGAATATTTCCCTGATTGAGATTTCCAATTACTGCAACGTACTTTATTCACGTATTTAGTAGGGTCTATCGATTTATATATATATATATATATATATATATATATATATATATATATATATATATATATATATATATATATATATATATATATATATATATATATCTCTAGGACATAACATCCCATGGAAATAAACAAACTCCAGAAATTCCATAATTACATTCTTCTCAATGACCAGTTAGACTTAAACCACTCCCCACTGTTAAATCTCTGATAATTTGGGCTCATCGATTATATTTTACGCAGCGAGACACCGAAGCAGAAAGATGCGCAGAGACGAAGCGAGTACAAGCAAAGGCCACGCCTCCAAAAACAGTTCTTTTCAGAACTCCCCAATGTCTGATCTCGAGTGGTTCAACTCTTTGAGTTTAGCCACTCGAACAAGACTCCTTGGCGAGGGCCGCCATGAGCTAGAAGCGGGTACGTCGAAAAGACCGATCGAAGAAACCGTGACGGCAATTCCAACTCTCACGAATCAAAAGAAAAAGAAGCAGAAGAAACCCGTACTTGTTACTCCAACAATAACCGAGGTCCAAAATCAATTCCAGGCTCTTGAAAACATGGAAACAGTTGAAGAAGACGACGACAAACCAGCCGTTCCCGAACCACGCATTAAAAACAAGAAGCCACCGCCGATAGTCATCCGGGACAAATCTGACGGGACAAGGCTATCGGCGAAAATGACTGAAGAGGGCATACGCTTTGATAAGGCGAGAAACATCCGCGACGGAATCAGCGTGAATACCGTCTCCATCCAAGACTTCCGGAGTCTAACAAAATTGTTAGAATCCCAAGAAATTCCATATCATACATTCCCGCTACAGGAAGAGGAACCATTGAAGGTAGTTCTACGCAACCTCCCTTTCGAGCTACCGGCGGAAGAAATCCTTAATAATCTCAGAGACCAGAAAATCCCAGCTACATCTGTGACTAGGATGACGAACTATCTCAAGAGGCCGATGCCACTATTCATGGTAGTCCTTCCAAGGACTAAGGAAGCGAAAGAGATTTTTAATATCAAATTCGTCCTTCGCCTTGCGGTCCAGGTAGAAACACCCAGGGCAAAACAAGGAGCTAGCCAGTGCCACAAGTGCCAGCGATTTCACCACGGCCAAAACCGATGCCACGCCCCCGCCAGGTGCGTGAAGTGCGGCGGAGCACACCATAGCTCTCTCTGTACTAAACCCAGGTCAGAACCAGCTAAATGCGCAAATTGCAGTGGCCCCCATCCGGCCAGCTACAGAGGATGTTCTGCTTTCCCTCAGCGGAAAAAAGAAAACCAACCATCCCCGAACCGAAGTCACGCCCGAAGTCAAAAACGACTTCAATGCTAACGACGCCGACGCCCAAAGAGACGCCGATGCCGAAAACGATGCCAGCGCCAAGAACAACGCCGATACCAGAAACGACGCCGACGCCTAACACGACGCCGACCGACGATATAAATTCAATAATAAACTTACTATCCGGACTGAATACCAGCAAACTTCTAGTGGCAGCGAAGAGAGTCACAACCAGTCTAAGCGGAGCAAAAACAGCAGAAGAAATCATCGTGGCTTTAATAAGCTGCATCCCCGCCATCCTGGAAATTTTTGCTTAAATTAAGCAAAAAAAGTCATGTAAGATAAGAAAACTCAGCAAGTTCAAACTAAACAAGACAAGAGGTTAAATATTAATATGGTACTCTACAACAAACATTATGACAAAGAAAACGATTATATTTTACCACCCCCAGGTACCGAACCGAAATACTCATATTTTCAAGAGATGTCTTTGCAATTATGTATTCAGTCTTGATAATGCTGTAAAAGGCAAAACTAGTCGAATAAAAGTTATTTTCATTTAGTCATGTTTCACCAAGAGCTAAGCAAGAATTCAGTCTCATTTATATACCGGGTGTTGAAAAATAACGTTTCTGTATCCTGGGAGCTAATTTTAGACCTCAAAATAATTAAAAAGTTTCATATAAATATGGGTCCGCAAATGAGCCCTTTTGGAGATATGAGTGATTTTCGGTTTTTAAAATTTCAACTACTAGCGCAACCAAATATGATAAATTACTGAATCTATTCGATTTATTTTTTACTTCTTGTGTTTTACAGAAGATGTTCCATATGACCACCGTCCATTTCAATGCAGGAAGTACATCGTCGCATGAATGAATTCCGAAAACACCTGGTTGTGTTCGGATCGTTTGATAGGATAGTTCAATCCGATGTTGCAACTCTTCTATATTATTTACGGACGTTTCATGCACTAAACTTTTTAAATAACCCGAATTACAAAAGTCCAAATGATTTAAATTGGTATATCTAGCAGGCCATGGTACTGAGCTTCCTCGTCCTATCCATCTTCTGGGAAATGTTTGATCTGACTGTTTCCTAACTGCAAGTGCATAATGTGAGGGCGCTCTATTTTGCATAAACCAAATATTCATCCACTGATTCAAAGATACCTAGTCTAGAAAATCGAGCAAGGTATTTTGAAGAACGTTAAGGAATGCAGCTCATGGTAAAACTACTGGTCCTAACAAACCATCTCCTAAAGTACCTAGCTAGGTATTTATACTGAAAAGCTCTTGATGCCTGGATTCATGCATGGCGTGTGGATTTTCATCCGCCCAAATATGGCTATTATGAAAGTTCAAAATTCTATCTTTGATAAAGCCGGCTTCATCAGTGAAAAGGATATTAGAAGTAAAATGCTGATGTTCAGCAATCTTTGTTACAACCCATTCACAGAATGTATTTCTGGCTTGATGATCAGGAGGATTAAAAGCTTGCACGCGTTGAATATGGAATGGATAGAGAAATTGTGGATGCATAGTTCTCCAGAGAAGGGGGCCACTTATTCCTACTTCTGCTGAGATTCTACTCACACTTGTACCGGGATTTTCAGTCACAATATTTAAAATTTGTTCTTCAACTTCTGGAGTGCTTACAGATCTTGGACGTCCAGTATCACGAGCGTTTTATTTTTGAAGAAACCAGTTTCCCTCAATCGTCGAAAAACTTGATTGAACGTCACATGAGAAGGAAATTGACGATCGGGATAAGCATATGCATAAAGGTGACGTGCCTAATGACCATTTCTGTTGGCACAGCCATACAAGAAAACCATATCACTCATTTCAATATTAGAATAAGCCATTCCAAATTCAGGAATTATAACATTTTCTTAACAATGAAATGAAAGAGAGGGAACAACTCGAATCAGATGCAAAATACTCAATAAAAGTACGTAAATGATATATGAAAAGCAAATGTTTGATGCCAACTGTGATTTTTTTTCATGAACCGACTGAAAAACATTTCAATTATAATTTCAGTAAATAAGACATCTAAAAGATCAAAATGAATCGAATATCGTATTTGGTTGCGCTAGAAGCTAATTTGAAAACCGAAAATCGCTTATATCTCCAAAACGGCCCATTTGCGGACCCATGTTTATATGAAATTTTTCACTTATTCTGAGTTCTTCAATCAGATCCCAAAGTATTGGGGACGATGAAGCATTGAAACGATGTTTTTCAACAACCTGTATATATATATATATATATATATATATATATATATATATATATATAATCAGTTTATTATATATATATATATATATATATATATATATATATATATATATATATATAGAGAGAGAGAGAGAATTCTAACGAAGCTGAGCCAACGATAGCAAAGTGTACGTGCAATGTTGAGCCACTTAAACAAACCTGAGCCGTATATGTGGCTCAGGTTTGTTTTTGCATGATGAACGGATCATGTAACATAAAAACTATTAAATAGTATCAATTTCAAGGTGGGTCTTTTATAACCCTAATTTTCAATTCAATTTCTCCCGCGTGATTTCTTTCATTACAGTTCTATGGCCAATTCTTCCCTCCAAAAAGTGGCTCAAGTTAGTATGTAATATATTGATTTTAGTTCCGCCTAAAGTCTACCATAGCGCTGTAGAACAAGTCGAATATACAAATAGTATATGGGTAGAGGTAAGTTCGTGCATTACAACCTGAGCCGGATAGATGTGGCAACGTTGAGTTTCTTATCTATAGTATTGTTATTGTTAGCTTCCTCATTTTAATTTTGAAAATAAGCCGAATCCCAGTGCAAAGAAATTGTCTCAAAGAACCAAGAAGATTTTTTCTTAAATATAAAAAGACAAATGAAGTCAAGAAAAATGACTTATAATGATAAAATATTTTAATGTTTAAAAAACTCCTTGTGAACTAATTTCACACTCCAGGCAATAAGTTATTTGAATTAGATTCAGGACGGACTGAAAGGGGTAGTTTTTTTAGTGCAACTTAAAAGCTAAGCGGATTTCTAGAAAATTATGGGAAAACTTCTGTATAAAATGTAATTTACCATCGATTTCTGTACCTCCAAAAAAAATGAACAAACTATGAACGAATATATAAATATATTCTTGGTTTTTCATATTTTTTGCTGTGTTTATACCTACAAAGCTTGAAAAATAGTTTCTCCAGGGCTACTGAAAACTATTTCAATGGAAACTCACTATTCTACGATAACAACTCTGTTATTTTATTTAATTCTATTTAGTTTTTGAGTTATTAAGAAACTAAATATCCACATCTTATCAATATATTTCCTTAATAAGATACTAGTATTTAAGGGTGTTAAGAAATTTCATTATGAACGAATATGTACCTAATAAGTTACAGATTTATAAGAGAGTTAATTTTTTCCTATCATTCATATCACTATACACATTTTTGTGAAATTTGATATTAACTTTCTATGCACCAGGAGTCATTTTCTGGCATACAATAATTTTGTTATGCCTACCAGTGGCATCGTGCGTGATTTACATTTAAAATTTCTGAAGAAAAAATGATACGCAACCGACTTTCCGAAATTTTTTTTCAAATTCTCAATTAAACATCATCTTCCGTCTGACCCCCAGTTATAGTTTGACAAAATTTCAATCGTAGTCCTGCATGCACCATATCGTTGATATTTCATACATCAATACATTGTACAGGGTGGGCAAATTTTTATGTTTGTTTGGGGTATCTCTCTGTCATAGATGGCACCCGCCTACATGGAATACGTATAAAAAACGCAAAAAGCAATGTAGTGAAATATTATTTTCGCTTTTAAAGACTTTCACATTAAAATCGACCTAACATATGATATATCGTAAGAAAGAGAAAAAAAATCTGTTTCAACCAAACTACAGCCAACCATGATTCCTATTGAAAGAATACATCTTCAGGCCATAACTCGAATTTTCAAATTTTCTCGACACCACTGGATTATACAGAAAAAGCTCCTTAAGAATGTAAAAGTTATTATCTCGTAACTTCATAAACCACCATGGTTGACACTTGTCTAACAGTAGTAAAATCGAACTTTTGTTCACCTTTAACTCAAAAACACAAGACGAAAGCAAATTTTGTTTTTTGCCAGTAAATTTTTCTCGAAAAATGAGATCCAGAATGGGCCCTTCATTCTTTTGTATCTCATCAAACATAACAATTAACAACGAGAAGTGGCGGATTTCTGAATAAGCTAGCTAGGCTACAGTCTATAGCGGCAAATTTTTGTAGCCGGAAAATTTTAAAAATATACAAAACATTCAAAGCAGAATCTTTTTTGCGGCGATGTGAGTCGCTCGCCACTATAAACAAAGTTTATAGATAAAATCAATCAAATTCGCAAAATTTCTTATCTCTTTACTCGGAACATAGCGGCGGCGTGCTCTACAGTTTTTTCATTAAATAAACAAACACTACTTACTACGTGTACAATTTGAATTCGAAAGTTCAGTATGGAAGTGTGATATCATTTATAAATATAATTTTTCACTATTGTCGATCGATTAATCTCAGAACTAAACGGTCGAGAATGTGCGTATGACAGTGATCGAAATTTTCTACGTCTTTTTCAAATTTCTGATCAGGAAATAAAAAATGAAGCATTTAAATTATGTTAAGTTTATTCACAAGATGTTTCAGATGATCTAGTTGAAGAGATTTTAGACATCAAAACTATAAATATCAATGATATGTGCAATTGGATTAAGGATCAAAATCTGCTTGATATTTTTCCTAATACGTATTGATATTACTTTGAGAGTAAACAAATCAATGGCTGTTAGCAATTGTTCATCGGAGCATTTTTCCTCATGTTTGAAACGAATTAAAATATATTTACGCTCAACGCTGTCCGATAGCAGATTAAGCGATTTAGCAGTTTTATCAATTTAATCTGATGTTGCAAATTCGATTTCATTTGATGATTTAATTGAAATTTTTATAAATAATAAATTCAAAAAAAATTGTAATGTAAACCATAGAAAAAATTATTTTTTTTTTAGTTGAATATTTATAAAATATATTGTTTTATATTTTCATGAAATTAAGTTTTTTTGTATTTTATTTGATTTTGATAATCGTTTGTATTATTTTCGTATTTTGTATTTTATTAAATATTAACATGACCTTGAAATTTCGAAATGAATCGGGCGCTTTATCGAAAAAATACCTGACTTGGCGAATACTTCGAAAGATAATTTATCACCAAATTCAAATGCGGAAAGTGACCAAAAGAATATGAAATGTATTTTCATCAAACAGGCATGGTCCTCAGAACAAAAAAGGATTATTGTCATATATTTTGCTGAACATATAAAAAACAGAGAAGTCCAAAACAATTTGAGGTTAATATGTTCTAAGAAGAATGTCCTGGTTTATTTGAGAATAGAAAATGGGAATCCATAGAAGCTGATGTTTACAACTTCTATACCGGAAAACTAAAGAGTCGTATTGATATTCACACAATATAATTTTTTAACAGATCGAATCAATAAGGAATTGGGAAAAACATTTTATTTTTTTTAAAGAAAATAATGTATTCACTTTAATTAATAAATTCTTCATTTTCCACGGAGGATATTTTCTTTCTACAATAAAATAATATATTTTCACGTCAAAATTATGTAATAAGTGCATAATAATAGTACAGATACACATCTCACTTCATAGTAATAATATAAGAAGGATCACTTTGGCAACAATGCATGGCTCAAGGTTGTTAACTCAAATCTATAAATCTGTATATTCGGATCAGTTTGGATAGAAGGTTCTAGTGGATCAGGATAGTACGAAAAAATTGGGTATATATAAAATATTTTTTTTTTCATAAAAAATTAAACTTTCAGATGTATATTTCGAAAAACGTTTACATTTTAGCTTAAAAATGAAATTTCCGGTTTTAAACTAATTTTTTAATGAAAATTTAAAGGTGGCTCAGTATATAACTATTTACCTAGTGGCTCGGTTTTGATAGAAAGATCTATATATATATATATATATATATATATATATATATATATATATATATATATACATATACAGGTTGATTCACGGTGGATGGCACATTAGACGTTTCTGGTGAACCATACAACGGATCACTCTGAAAATTCAATGGAGGATATAATTGGACATTCTCTACCCAACTAAAATATTTTCGGTAATGCGGTCTTGCCACTTCTATTAGAAAGTAGTAGCAACTTTGATTTTTCAAATGGAACTACCTGTATATATATATATATATATACATATAATATATATATATATATATATATATATATATATATATATATATATATATATATATTTGTATATATATATATATTTATATATATATATATATATATATATATATATATATATATATATATATATATATATATATATATATATATATATATATATATATATATATATATATATATATATATATATATATATATATATATATATTATATTATTCTCTCACCTTTTGCAGATCTAGTTCTTGGAGTTTCTACAAAAGTGCCTGAAGCTTCCTTTTCGCCGATCTCTTCTTTAACTAGTTTTGGTTCCATTCCCTGAAAATATAAAAATTTATACAAATCATAAAAATCCAAAAAAATTGGATACAAACAATCTACATTAAAATCAGCATTACTATGGTTGATGACTTAATCAAAATCAATGACGACCGTTTTATAAATCACAATAAGAATCATCCATTTTGAAGAAATGCAATAGTAGTTATGAAAACAGATATACATTTTGATGGAAAATTATTTTCTTTATATACCTATTAGTAATCCGACTGTTCATTCTAACATCTTGAATGATCTATCATTTTATCAGACTTTGCTAGAATTCTTCTAGACTATCAGTCCGAGAGCTGACGAAGGTTCTTGAGGCACTTTAAAAAATTTTGTAATAGTCCTTGAAAGACCCCTGAAATAAAACGAGGTCTGACTGAAGTAAGATATATAAGAAATTTAAAAATAAAAAAAGAAGGTCATTAAGATGGGTAAGAATGTAATTCAGACTTTTGCAAAATGGTTTTTTAAACAAATTCAAAAAATGTTCTTGAGGCACTTTGAGATTTTGAGGGAGTAAAAAATGGTACTTCAAAACAAATAATCCCAAAAAGCCAGATCAATTTGGTGGAATTTTTCACCTACAAGATGTAGTCCAGTGAAATTGTGATAAAAAATCAATCTCACGTACATGAAGTCAGGTAGTATCGATTTTTTCACACAATGTTTGGGATGACATAGAGGTACTCTGGTCAAGTTTTTGACCTCGAGGCCCTTCCAGAAATTAGTTTTCCAGCCCAAAAATGCTTTTTTTGGCACTTTTCTTAGCTTTCGGCCATTTTGACCATGAAGGTGTAGTATTTCGGTCATTACCTTTTTTAAACAAGATAAAATTTGCTTCTTCTTCTTCCGGTGCCGTACCTGGTTTCGGGCGTAGGCGACCTCTCTTCAACTATTCGTGTTTTGCATGAGACAGTGATACACGAAAAGAAGGGACCTACAGTTTTATGACGGTTTCGAACGTCTTTAAAGAGAGGCTTTACTAGGTAGAATACTTCTCGCCGGTTTGCCATTGCCTTCCGAGAGGTAGCTCCGCATTAATTCATTGGTACGGGATTCGAGCCACCGACGTTTTGTTCCGTAGTCCAACGCACTGACCACTGAGCTACGGAGCCACTATATATAAAATTTGCTGAATTCTGAAATTATTTTTGTCTCCGTATAGGTACTCAATAGTTTCCAAGATACGGTTTTCCAAATTTTGGTGTTTTTTTCCGATTCACAAATTTTTAGCAATTTCTCTTGTTAAACTTCATAAAATCGCACTTGTATCATCACAAATCATTTTCATATGATTCAGTAAAGCAAATGTTAACCAACGTTACAATTTAAAAAAGTGTGGGTGAGGGGGAGTTGAGGTGTCGAGGAGCAGGCACGTTCGAAACAGCCAAACTGGTAGTACTTGTTTCCCAGCTTGCACAAAACAAGTTCATGAGGAGTGATCAAACTCCATTCGATTTTGATGAAAACTTTTACTGAAAGAGGACGATTTGAAGGAGGATGGTTGATTTTGATCACCCCTCATGAACCTGTTTTGTACAAGCTGAGAAGTAAATATTACCAGTTTGGTTGTTTCGAACATGCCTGCTCCACACCACTTCAAACTCGCTCACCCACACCTTTCTAAAATGTAACGTTTGTGAACATCCACTTTTCTGGATCATATGGAAATGATTTTCGATACAAGTGCGATGTTATGAAGTTTAACAAGAGAAATTTCTATAAATTGTTTCAGAAAGGTAATAAGGTCGAAATACTACTCCTTCATGGTCAAAATGGCCGAAAGCTGAAAAAAGTGCCAAAAATGAATGAATCGCTACTACCCGACTTCATGTACGTGAGATCAGGTGAAAAAACCAATTATTTGTTTTCAAGTACCTATTTCACTCTCCCAAAATCTCAAAGTGCCTCAAGAACATTTTTTAAATTTGTTTAAAAACCATTTTGAAAGAGTCAGGTTAACATTTAGACCCTTTTTAATGATCTGGATTTTCTATTTTCCAATTTGTTGAATATCGAACTTGAAGATATAAAAATATCAAAATGCCTCAAAATGCTTAATTTTTTTGATAGGAAATAAAAAATTCAAGGGTTGATGTGGGGCCGCTACCCTTCAGCCAAACCTCGATTTTATTATTCAGGGATCTTTCAAGGACTATTAAAAAAATTTTATAGTGACTCAAGAACCCACCCTATATTATTTTGTTTCCATAGTAACCGAGATAGTTTTCTTCCAAACTTTTAACATTATTGTTGATGATATAATACTGTTCGAAATGTGCATACACTAGACTGATAGTTCACCATAACTCATATGTTATGTTATAAGATAAGATAATGTATTCTACATGTTATGATCGAATTTTTGATAATTTTTAATGAATAGTTAGGTGTTCAAATCATATGCCTAACAGCTTAAACAATTATATATTGCCCACCATATCTATAAGCAAACAGAAGTATCAAAGTTTTTAACACATTCAAATTTCATTTTCTTACGATTTCAGTTTCGAAAGTGGTTGGATACCAAATTATACACTAAATTACCTATGATGACAGAATGTCACAAATATTATCCTTGATTTAAGAAATTTATAATTTTTGCGGAAAAATGTGTAAGCGTAATTAGACTGTTCCATGTGTCCGTTTATAATGGGAACGTGTAACATCGGCTGTTCGCAATAGCCATAATCATCAACCGATAGCCCCCCCGCAGACCCCCTCAAAGCACGCCGCCAAACAAAATTGGAATAGACGCTGCACAGATGGCAACGTGTACACGGGCGGACGTACAAGCGAACATACAACAGACAGCCTGATCCACAGACCATTTTAGAGCAGGGCAGGATTATTTTCGTTTCGAAGTTGTCGTCAAGTTAGATCGTTGGTTGTAATACATTATTAAATTATTATTTATTTTGTGAAATTGCAATTTGATAAATGTTCTGATTACATAATATATAACATTAGTGAATTATCAAATAATTTCCGAATTATTGAGGAAAGTCACTTAATTTCACGATAAAACTGAGGAAAACAAAAGGATTCTATTATTTCGTTTAAAAAATTCATTGAAAATATATCATAAGTTTTCCATGCTATCGTGAATAGTACAAAATATTGCCTTCACCGAGATAAGGGGCCATCCATAAATTACGTCACACGTTAAGGGGGTGGGAGGGGGTCGACGAAGTGTAACATTGTGTGACAAGGGGGTGGGAGGGGTCCTAAATTTCGTGATGTCACATTTCAAAATCTATGCGACTTTGTATCATGTGCGTGAATCTCAATATTTATTACAAATATTAAAATGCGAGGTTGTCCCATGTTGTGGTGTACGACGATCCAGTCTTTGGCGACTATTGCGAGAGGAGTTCTTACCCCGAAGGTAAATTTGCTCCACTATATTACTTCAGCTAGCTTTGGATCTCCGAGCGTCATCACATTTGAAGCAAGCTCCCTATGATGGTGTATATTTTGCATCATACAAGACCACTAATCAACACAAGCAATTACATAAGAGGCAACAAGAAGTTTTACCTATCGCGAAGATTCGTCCTCAAAGAATTGCTGCTTGACGTGCCAGATAACTTCTTTGTGTGGATAATGACGATGATGCTGTATGGTTGGATGAGAAAGATTATGACACAACTAATGTTCCTAACATTTACAACCCAAACGAGAACGAAGTGGCTGCTATGCCAGTTATAAATAATTTAAAAGAATGAACTCAAGATTATTAAGTTTGTATCTTTAATTAATATAATTCTTTTAATATTTTTTGTTTTGTTAGGTTCTTCAATTAGCATAGCCAATCGTTTTTCGTTTTGTTAATTTCTTTAATTCATATAAATTGCTTTTCGTTTTGTTGATTTGATGTTAATTTTATTAAAAAATAATTTAAATGTAAATAAAACTGATTTCGGAACCGCTGTTTTTATTCAATAATTTGTAAATGTAAATTTGCAAAATATGTGACGTCACACTAGAGAGGGGGAGTCTCACAAATGTGACCAGCTGTGACAAGGACGGTGGGAGGGGCAAAATATCATGAAATTCGTGTGACGTAATTTATGGATGACCCCTAAGTATTAGAACAACTTGTATTTAATATTTCAATATTGAAGAAATCAAACAGTTTCTCTCACTTCCCAGGAGAAATAAATTTAAAATATTTTCCACTAATCTACCCTTGCCTACTACTATTACAACTATTGCTCAATTGATACAAACACTTGTTTTTCAAGAAATTTACCCTATCTTTATTCATTGTAACATATTTATGTTTCTTCTCTTCAGCGGCCTCTTTGATCACTAACTGAAATGAACGAATTGCAATATTTCATAGGCAAATCTGGCGATATGGTATTCCAAAATTTCAATAAGAATTGCTACATTCACTCTCAAGTGGTTCTTGATAGAATGTTCAACATATAAATATGTCAAATGATATTATGTGATCTTTCGGTCCCTTCAGTTTGTGGAGCGCGAAATATTCAAAACATTGATAAACTAAGT
>JARQZK010000761.1:167500-252500 GCA_030704885.1 Cynegetis impunctata
CAAATTTCTTAACTTTTAATGATTCTACGAATATAAGTTGCAGTCCCTTATCCTCTGCAATATGCCAAAATCTGAGTTGAATGAGGGCTATCTAAATTATGATTTAAAAGTTTCTGAAAGTTCTGCAAATTAAAAATTTATCTCTACTACTATATTTAATTATATACACTCCTAACTTTTCAATTCTGTGGATGTTTGATACATTATTTTTTATATGTTCCATATTTAAGTGCGTTTAGTGATGATAAATATTGTGTTGAAAAAAAATGTTTGAAGCTTGATACAGAGGCGTCGATATAATTTACAATGATATATTTTCAGTTATCGGAAGATTAATAAAGAAATTGCTGCTTAAAGAGAAATCAAAAAGTTATATTTATCTTGATATTCAATCCTCTGTATATAGCTTGAATCACTTTTTTCCCAACACAATATAAACGTAGCCTACCACACAAAAAATAATCCTGGAGAACATATAAAAAAAATGAATCAAGAGTCCACAAAGACAAAAAGTTAGGAGTATATAGCATTGAATGTGGCACATTTGATATATTTGTAGAACTTTCCGAAATTGTCGACCCGGAATTTTGGAAAACAAACGTATCTCTGGTAATAAAATAGACTCTTATTAGCCATATCACCTGATTAATGAAAGCCTCTCATATTCAACAGATTTTGAAGTATTAAAAACAGAAGATAAGAAAACGAATCTAAATTTCCTAGAATTATTACAAATTAGCAAATTTAAATGCTTTAATTTATTTTGCATAAAACAATTGTTTTTTTATTTCTGGTTAATAGCAATGAATTGCATAAATCAATAAAATTAAAACAGCTATAAATTCGATGCTCTGATGTTATTATTGGAAAAGAAATACAATAAATGTTCCTCATAATAATAGGCATCTCATTAAGAGAAATTATCAAAGAATAATATCCAGTACGGGCCTGCGGCGGGAGATGTATGTTTCCCGTGGAGCCTAGCTGGCGATGAAAACATCGACGCATCGCAGGTGTCCCGTTGAATTGAGATATCCTAACCTTATCCCGAAGCATTGTGGGAGCCTGGAACAGAAACGCAGTCCCTAGGATGCCGAGGGCATTTCGTAAACAGGACGCTGTTACTCTGCCAGATCATTTATCTTCGAAAAGATTTGCGAAATCGCAGGGAGCACTTGTCTGGATAATGTCACTTTCCAATTCCTTTAAAACAGCTGAAAATTTGTAACATACCTGCGACATTTTCACAAAATTGTTACCATACAGCATTTTCTAAAACTTCTCCATCAATAATTTTAATGGAAATAATTTGTGTTTTAGTTTTTATTTGTTTAGTAGGAAAAAGATATTTGATTCGAAAGCAAATCATAGAAAGAAGAACAATTATTCATACATTCACCCTCTCATTGTCATAAATTTTCATGATTGTCAATGAGAAGTAAGTCTTTTTTAAAGGGTTGGTTGGCCCCATTATAGAACTGAAAACTCGTGAGCAGCAGATAGTCCAGTCACCAGCGGTAAAAAACTGTAAAATCGTGGAATTTTGAGAATCAACACCGATTTTGATAAAAATTTGGAATTGAGCTCTTCTTACCCTCTTCTTCAAAATCTATACTCTGCCGAAATGTGCTTTTCATTTTTAAGGGGTGAAAACTACCCCTTATCGCAAAAAACTAAATAATCGTAGATTTTAGCATGTATTTAGTTAAAAGAAACTTTGAATGAATGATTTGTAGATCTATTGATATACTCAAACAAGTTTACGATTAGTCAGACAGATTCAACCCCTTCAAATCATCCCCTCATAGTAGTAATTTCTAAAACTAGTTTTAAAAGTATTTATAACTTGAAATAATTGAAAATTGCGTCATATTGAATTATTATACTCTATTTGGATGAAATTATCATTTTCCGAGACCCTTCAACCCTTATAAGTCTTCTCCTGAGAATACGTATTATTCATAAATAATCTCAACAATTTTTTCACAATAAGAAATGTTTCAAAAGTGCATTAATAGTGAATCGAGAATATTTCATCAGTGATATAACTCTTGTCGTTTTTTGAACGCAACCCTTATAAAATCTACCCTTCGTGACCAAAAATATAAATATTGCGGTTTTTTTGCAGTAATAATGAGTGAAAATGATAAAAATTTATTTGCACTCAATATAGTTTTTCGTTTCCTCGTCGCTCTTGGTATCAACATCTTCCACTTGGTCTAAAACTGGTGTCCTGTTTAGACAAGTGCAGGTACTGCAGGTTCTGCATATTGCATTGCAAAAGAGGCCTACTCGTTGGTAACCGCACGATGAACCGCACCCCTTTTTGCAATTACAAAATATCATTTGCAAAAGCTCCTCAGGTGCCGGTTCATTTTGGTTTTTGATTGGATGCAAAATTTCGTAAATTTTAATCCAACCCAATCAAAATAATTAATATTTTTGTTACCCAGCCATAGTATGTGCTCATTGAAAGCACCAACTGTTGCGACAAGAGTTGAAAATCTAACAGCCTTTTTTTTAGTGGTTAAATTAATAAATGAGTTATATCTGATTTGTTCGAGGTACTCAAACAAGTTTGTAACACGTTTCACTGTATTTAACTTATAGTGTCTTTAGTAAGTCCAAACAACATTTCGGTACAGTATCTACCAGCTTCTAAAATATCTTCAAGCGTTGAAGAACTATTATAAAAAATCTTCGCCTTTTCTCTTACTCACGTTTTTCTAAAACGTCGATAAATTTTTTTTTACCTTTATTGAAGAGGGCAGAAGTTGAGTCACATCCAGTGAAGCTGTGGGAAAATAGTATCAAATCTGCACTGTTTGGATATTCAATTTCTAAACTTTCAGAAGAATATGCCAGAAAAGCGGAATTTTGCTCTGAAATTAAAAATTTGGAAAGTTGGGTTTTCGTCGATTACTCCCTCATTTTTTGAGCTACAATATTTTCTAAAAGAACATTCTGTAAGGAATTTAAATGTCTTTGGCACCACGTTGATTAACCTTTCATTTGAAAAGGGTTGATCTCAAAGGGCTTGTATTAGCCACAATTAATACGCGAATGCAAACTTTGAGCCAACATATCTCGTTCAATTTTCATTATACAAAGATCAAAAAAATGTCAACATTTTAAGTAAGGAAAACCCTACAATTACCAACAAGAACAATTTTTCATATCATGAATAGTTTTTGGTTTATTTGAGAAAAATTAATGTTTCTCAAAATTACGAAAATGCGATTTTCAATTCAATCAACAATTTTTTATAAATTAAGCATTCCCAACTTGTCAAATCACATGGATCATATTAATAACACTTGAGTTGAAATAATTGAAAGTGGGTTACGATTAATTTCATTTAGGGTAGCCATGACGAGGGAGTAAGTTTTAAATAAAAAAATTTTTTTTTAAAAAGTGACTTTATTTTTGTTATTTCAGTCAATTCTTAAAAAAAGAATTTTGTATAAAAACTAATTTTGAAGGTTTTTCCTTGTACTTTGCAAAAGGACTCTTGAGTTTTACCCAAAAATTTAATTTTTTTCAAATTATTTCATGTTAAAAGTTTTCAATTTTGGGTTTCCCGAAAAATAACCATTCTTCAACGAGTAATAACTCAGACGTGGTTGGGTTCACAAAAGTTATTCAAAAACGAATATCTTTTCTTTATTCTTAGCTTCATTTTTGTTTCAGATAATTTTTTGATAAATTGAAAATTTTTTGAGTTATTCAAAAAAAACTGTTTAACAACATGCGTTTTTTCAATGAAAATTGCACAGTTTCAATCGTCAATAACTCGAAAATTATAAACTTCTCAAAAAAACTTCATTAAACAAAAGTTGCTTAAAATAAGACAATTTAATAATTTCTGATGTTATTTTGATTAAAATCATTTTCATCCCCTGGAAGGGGTAGGTTTCACCCCTAAGGCAAAAGCACACTTCGGCACATTATAGATTTTGAAGAACATTATAAATACTACCTAAATTTCAATTTTCAAGGAAATCGACCTTGATTCTCAAAATTCCACGGGAAAACGGCTGGTCACTGGACTAAGAGCTCCATCAGTAGATGGTATTTTTCGCGCGAAATTAATCCAGTCGAGATGCGATTCTAACGGATTGAATTATATTTTGAAAAATCACTACCAAATAGCAAATCACATTGAAAGTAGAAAATAATTTAAGAAAATTTGCGAAGTGCATCTTGGTTGTGGAAAAAAATTGAAACCTACAAACGAACGTACCTCAACATCAACTGAATCCACGTACAAATTTTCAACACTCATTTTCAACATATTGTTAAAAAAAAATCGCGAAGTGCATCGTGTATTGATAGCGAAGCAGGTCGGGATGCGATTTGAAAGGAAGAATCCCACGCGAATCAGCGCAACTGCAGAAAATGTTTGAAACTACCAAAAGCCACTTCTCAACATTAATTCAATGTGAGCACCGAGTTTGACCCCTTTAACTCAATCTGAAAAAAACATGAAATATCTACGTAGAAATGGAGATGGTTGGAAAAATTTAACCAAATTTTGATAGTTTCGTTCTGCCTCGGAAACCACTACAAATACCAAATTTCAGCTCATTTGGTGTGATGCGCCGCCCTTGGAGATGTCAATATGTACCAGAAAGGATATTTAAATGAAAATTGGTAGTATCCACGTGAAAATGGCAGCGGTTGCAGAAATTTACACAAATTTTGACACTTTCGTTCTACAATAAAAACATTCAAAGTTATCAAATTTTTGCACATTTGAGTAGATGGGAGGCGCTGGAGATGTAAATATGTACCAGGAAAGAAAAAAAAAATATATATATATATTAAAAAGTTGACGTTTCACATGCAACAACAATTCAAATAAATATATATATATATATATATATATATATATATATATATATATATATATATATATATATATATATATATATATATATATATTGTAACGTGTAAATTCTCCACTTAACCGCTACTACCGAACTATGCATTCAAATACCGTGATTCCTCGCTATAAAACGCCTGAATGAATGACCTGCGTACAAGAGAGTATGGATACAGCGTTGGATTTCCACGTGAAACACGTAATATCGTTCTTTTTAGCCAAATAACTGTTGAACAAGTAATATCGTTAACTAATAAAATTATATTCAATATCAATTGAAAGTTTATTAAAGTTTATTGAAATTATTGAGTATCTGTGGCGTCTGATAGACGGTTAGTTATGAGAAGAAATATAATTATTTCGTATAAATGCATTATCTTGAAAATCTGAATTGATTCCTTATTTCATTTTTCCGCCATTTCATATTTTTTCATTTATCTATATTAAATTATTTATCTTTCAATATTGAAATAATCATCTTGCATTTCTTAATTTAAAATATTTTTACTTTATTTGCTTATTTTATTTCCTCAATTTAACACAAGATTTTTGTAGGCTAACGATGGCAAATTTCACTTGGTCATATCTGATGTTCAGTTTAATGTTGGAACATATACTGTCTTTCTTAGCATCTTTGCTTGAGATAAATCTAAATGTTAGTTTGAATTGGCCATCGATACCCTACAGATATTCTTGGAACATATTAAGTTTGAGATTGTATGTTGATTTGCCCCGAATTATTTTAGCCACCTTGGTTAGAGCTAAAAGCCACATTGTCTGAAGTTTGAAATTCACCTTACCTGGAGCCAATATCCACCTTATCTGGAGCTACCAAGAAAAGAGTTACAAAAAGGGCAGAAATCAAGAGTACAATCCACCCAAGGAAAACGTCGACAGAACTACTAAAACATAAAGATAAGTCTCATCCATGTATTGAGAAAACAGTAAATACCTTCATTTTACTTTGTTATTATTACTGAGAACAACCTAGAACCCTTATATGTTTAAACAATCTCCCTGCTAGCTCGGGCATAAATATCTGTTAAAAGGGAGGTTGGTTACATAATTGGCGCCCAACGTGGGGCCCGAAATTATGTAACCAACCTCCCTTTTAACAGATATTTATGCCCGAGCTAGCAGGGAGATTGTTTAAACATATAAGGGTTCTTTATCTCAAGCAAAGATGCTAAGAAAGACAGTATATGTTCCAACATTAAACTGAACATCAGATATGACCACGTGAAATTTGCCATCGTTAGCCTACAAAAATCTTGTGTTGAATTGAGGAAATGGAATAAGCAAATAAAGTAAAAATATTTTAAATTAAGAAATGCAACATGATTATTTCAATATTGAAAGATCAATAATATAATATAGATAAATGAAAAAATATGAAATGGCGGAAAAATTAAATGAGGAATCAATTCAGATTTTCAAGATAATGCATTTATACGAAATAATTATATTTCTTCTCATAACTTACCGTCTATCAGACGCCACAGATACTCAATAATTTCAATAAACTTTGATAAACGTTCAATTGATATTGAATATAATTCTATTAGTTAACGATATTACTTGTTCAACAGTTATTTGGCTAAAATGAACGATATTACGTGTTTCACGTGGAAATCCAACGCTATATCCATACTCTCATGTACGCAGGTCATTCATTCAGGCGTTTTATAGCGAGGAATCACGGTATTTGAATGCATAGTTCGGTAGTAGCGGTTAAGTGGAGAATTTACACGTTACAATATATATATATATATATATATATATATATATATATATATATATATATATATGAATATATATATTTTTTCCTGATACATATTTAGATCTCCAGCGCCTCCCCCAATATATATATATATATATATATATATATATATATATATATATATATATATATATATATATATATATATATATATATATATATATATATATATACATATATATATATATATATATATATATATATATATATATATATATATATATATATATATATATATATATATATATTTATCAGATATGAAAAATGTTTCGAAAATTGTGGTCTAGAAGGTCTGAAACGGATAAAAAAACGATTCCAGCACCTGACTGCCTTCCTTCAATACACTGCAATAGATTGTATTTTATGGGAAAATACGACTGAAAAGAAATACCAAAACTCATAAATTTAAGATTTAATGATATTGAAAGTTTTGAGTTAGAGTATTATTTGACGTACATAGAACCATAAGTTCTTGAAATTATTCTACTAACTAATTTTCCAGGGATATCGAAACTTCGTTTTCAAACCTTCACTTACTATTTGTGAAATGACGTTGTTAGTTTTTTTTTTCATAATGTACCACACCTTCAAAAATCAGAGTGGTAATAATAACTATTTTGAAGTATGCAATATAACGAAACCATTTTTGCACATAACATGTATTGAACACACGTAACATACACACTGATTTACAAAATGAAACAGCTATTCGAGGATCAATGAAAATTTTTCGAAAACATAATGCTTGTAAATTTCTGAAGCTTCAAGAACAAATGAATTTACACAAAGCCACGATATTATCAATGAGCTAAACAAAAAATAAAAATTTCCTATTAAGAAACAAAAATGACAAAAGGTATCGAAAAAGCTGGCACAAAAAAATTAATTAACAACTTTTGGGAGTAATTAAATGAGAAAACATTTGAGTAATTGAATGAAAAAACGTTTCTGAGAAATTAAATTTTAAAAAAAATTAAATGATAACAAAATTATAATTAATAATTTTTTTTATCATGACAATATACATTTTATCCTTAATTAAAGTAGAGATATTATTAAATTAATCAGGTAATTCCATCTTAGTAATGATTGGTTTCTGTAAGAGTCTCGAAAAAACTACATCGAAACAGGTATTGTATCTTGTTGTAGGTTAAGCTTGATCATTGATAATGCTAAAACCAAATTTATCCAAAAGATATTTTAAGAATGGCTCTGAGTTTGAATCAAAAAATTTGATATGAAATCACTACTTTTTTGTATAAACAAATATTGGGAATATTTCGAAAAGTTTTTCTTTTAATTAATCGTTCCGATCCCTGTTATTGTTGTACGAATAAATAGAATATTATTTGTAAAAATTATTATCAATTCTCCACTTCAAAATCATATGTTATATATAGTAATACACTGATGTTATACTCATATATTTATATTTGTAGTTATTAGTCTAATCAACAAGTGCTTTTTTGTTCAACCTTTCTCAGCAGTCTCGGAAAAATATGAGCAAGGTGTCATTCGATTCGGAATAGAATGTAGATATTTTTTGAAAAAAATAAAGTTCCGCTCGCGAAAATTGTGAAAGTTATAAATAATTGACTGAAAGAAAAAATAGGGGTTTGGTTTTCAGCATATATCTCGAAAACCAATCAAGATTTTTCATATCTGAAAAAAGATTCGAAAAGAGAAGGAAATTTCCTGAAGGAAAGTTTTAACTGCCGGAAATGTTGGATCAATAATTATAATTTTCTCAGAGGGTAAAAATACGGCGGAAAACGGCTAATCTGGCTTACGCAAAACACGCCCATTTAGGACACTTTAACAATAAACATTATTTAATCATATTAAATACGAAAATTCAATCATATTAAATACAAAAATTGAGAAATGAAAGAATTCAAGCACTAACTGGATAGTCAAATGAACAATAATTCGGTAGCAAAAAATTTTTTTCGCGAATTTTCAATTAGTTATACAATAGTTAATTAAGAACTTTTTGCTGCTTGAACAGGAACATTTTATATGTGATAACTGTTGAACTTTGAATCTGAATTTTTTTTCTTTCTAAGTGCTAGTTTTGAGAAGCTTCTGAATAGATCACCGTTAAAAAAATTTTATTTTTCAGTGTTTCATCAATAATTTATCTAGTTGTAAAATTTAAAAAAATGTATTAATCATAAATTTTTCTTTCAATTCCCCTGTAAACAACGCATTTGTTAATAATAGTTTCTCATACAATAGGACACGAAAATTAAAAAAAATCATTTTTATACAGCTTCCAATCATAAAAAACGGTTAATTGAAATTTTAAAAAAAATAAAATTTTTTTTATTATTTTGCAACTACCTACGTAAATTATTAATAAATTGCAAATTGAAAATTTTCAATTTTCTCAACAAGTATCTATTCTGGAGCCTTTCAAACATATCTCCAAGAAAGAAAAAAATTCTTAGACCTATAGTTAAACAGTTATAACACTTAAAAAATCGTTATAAAAATGTTTTGCCACCGAATTATCGTTCATTCATCTATTCAATAAGCGCTTCAGTTTCTTCGTACCTACATAAACTTTTGTATTTTATATGGTTGAATACTGTTTATTGTTGATTACCTGTTTTCGGTGGTATTTTTACCCCTCTGAAAATTATAAATATTGATACGACAGTTTCGGTAATCAGGACTTTATTATAGGAAATTTTCTCCTCTTTTCGAATATTT
Source organism: Cynegetis impunctata (assembly GCA_030704885.1). Lineage (NCBI taxonomy): Eukaryota > Metazoa > Arthropoda > Insecta > Coleoptera > Coccinellidae > Cynegetis > Cynegetis impunctata. The sequence continues at coordinate 176,881 of JARQZK010000761.1, forward strand.
TTTCGGATATCAAAAAACTCAATTGGTTTTTGAGTTATCTGCAGAAAACCAAACCACTCTTTTAATCTTTCAGTAAATTGTTTATAACTTTTACAATTTTCGCGAGTGGAACGGTATTTTTTTCAAAAAATATCCACATTTTATTTCGAATGTAATGACTCATATTTTTCCGAGACTGTTGAAAAAAGTTGAACAAAAAAGGACTTGTTGACTAGACTAACCAAAGTTAACTAACCCGTCCTCATCATCACTATCCTCAACTTCTACAGCATTACTTTCACAGTTTATTCTTCATCAATAAAATAGCAACAACGTTTGACTTATCATTTTTCTCAATCGAACGGATTACAAAACAATTTTGTATATACAAAAAGAGCTGACGTACATGTCTGTTTGTGTTTGTGTTATTGTTACAGTAACACGAACATATATTAATTGTGTGTTATCTATATGTGTGTCATGCCATAAGCTAAATAATAATGCTGTTACAGTCACACATTTTTAATGTGTAATATTCGCCATGTTTCTGGAGTAATAGTAAGACAGTTTTTCAAATAATGTGAATAAATAATTCAAGAGTGCACTCAAATGAATATATATATATATATATATATATATATATATATATATATATATATATATATATATATATATATAAATATATAGATACCGAAGATGAATCAACTCTGTAGTAGTTCAAATTCAACAAATTAAAGAATAATAAAAAACTTGTCTAAAAACCACGAACTATAAAATTTAATGTTCAACTGGTTTCGTTGTTTACAGCATTGTCAAGATTTAACTGAATATATATTATATTGAAACTCAAACTTGATGCTGTAAAAAACGAAACTAGTCGAACATTAAAGTGATTTTATTATTTATTCAATTTATTGTGTATATATATATATATATTTTTTTTTTTCGTAATATGTTTTTGGTGTTAGGTCACATTGAATGATGCATTTTAGTTGTCGTGCAAATGAGTGTTTATTGACGTTTCGACCATTTTATGGCCTTTTTCAAAATCTATAAACTAAAGGACGTATATTACATTAATTTTAAAAGTCATTTAAAATTAATAGAATATACGTCCAATAAGACCATAAAATGGTCGAAACGTCAATAAACACTCATTTGCACGACAACTAAAATGCATCATTTAATGTGACCTAACACCAAGAACATATTACGAAAAAAATATATATTAGGTCAAAGAAAAACCAAAACTAAAAATATATATATATATATATATATATATATATATATATATATATATATATATATATACATTCCAAGAGATATCAATTATTGGTATAACAGGTTTATTTCGAACATTACATTTTAAAATTAAAATTCATTGGACGTTTCAATGGAGTTTCCATCTTCATCAGCAGAATGTTCGTAAGAAGTTTTTACAATACTACACAATACTATAATTAGTATTGTGACAACTACCGACAAACATTCTGCTGATGAAGATGGAAACTCCATTGAAACGTCCAATGAATTTTAATTTTAAAATGTAATGTTCGAAATAAACCTGTTATACCAATAATTGATATCTCTTGGAATGAATACGATAAACAGGTAAAAATCAAGAATTCAAATATATATATATATATATATATATATATATATATATATATATATATATATATATATATATATATATATATATATATATATATATGTTTTCTAAACATATTCATATGTCCAACGGTCCCCATCAGTCCAAATGAGCTGAAATTTGATATTTGAAATTTTTTCGAGGCAGAACGATACTATTGAAATTTGGGTCAATAATTTTGGCACCTCCGGAAATTGGGGAGGGGAGTGTCGAGAAGGAGCAGGTGACAAAAGATGTGAAAATTAATTATGAACAACATATTCGAAACTTCTTAGTATTTTTAGAGTTTATATATAACTAAAACACCCGAGGATTTAGAGGGTTTTTGCACCGTCAAACCCCCCAAAATTGAGTCAGGATGTTGAAAATTTGCACGTGTATTGAGTTGATGTAAGAGAAATTCACTTTGGATTCAAAAATTTTTCGCCGCCATTTCACGTAGAGATTTTTTCATGATACTTGAAAATTTGGTATGTGGATTTAATTCATATTGAAGTATTCATTGTAGGTTTTGACTTTTTTTTTTAAACATTTACACCACAACGCTGATACGAATCAAACTCAAAGGAAGAACAAGGAGATTATGCGCCAAGGGGCTCTTCAAGGCGACTCTATTCTTCATACACAAACAATAACTAAGCCACGGAAATATTCAAAAATTAATTCATGAATTTTTTGTCAACCAGAGACAATAAAAACTCCATGTTGAATGATTGATTGAATTTGGTGAGGAGACATATTTTTGCTTGAAACTCAATAGATTGCAGACGATTATTAGTAAAATTAATTAGTATGTGATTTATGGAGCCTACTTCTCCACGTATACATAATGGGGAATCCGTCAAACCTATTTTATGTAGATACTGCGGACATAATACGTGCTCAGACCTCAAATGAGATATAACTCTAATAAACTCTCTATTATAGTCACCATGAGAAAACCATGAAGTAAGTAGAGGAAAATACTGAACCTATAGCATAAGATTGATATTCTATTCCCCCTTTTTGTAAAACAATCCTTTTGAAATGAATAAATAAATCAGAATGAACACATCTTCTAACTTCAGTCACATTACTTGCCGCAGATTTAGCAGCTGAATCCACAATTTCATTACAGCGAATACCAACATGAGCTTTAACCCATAGGAATTTGACTTCAATATTAAGTTGAATTAGACGATGTAGAGCATTGAAATTTTTTTATGAATTACTGATAAAGAGAATACAAAATTACAATTCTTCAATGAAAGTAGAACACTTTGACTGTCAGATGAAACAACAAATTTTCTAAAGAGAAATTTGAGAATATTTTCTTCCATATAATCCAGTGAGCATAGCAGTGAGACAGCATAAAGTTCACCATACAAAATTGAGAATTTCCCATTCAGAGATCACTGAATGGTGGTATCAAACACAGGGTCATAAATAGCTGCACCAACATTCGAACTAGGGGATTTGAAAGCATCATTTTAAATTCGAATTCAGGTGTATTTCCGTCATACCAAGGGATATAAACTTTAGGGTTTAATAGGGTAATCGAATAATCTACCGAGAATATAGGGAGTCTATCTTCTATAATTAATTCATTTTATATCCTATTAATTTACTGTAACACGAAATTAAGGGAGGATCTTTTTTTACCTTCCAGAATCGATGAGTCAGAGTTAACAGAAATAATTCATAAATGTCTTTTATGACTGAACTATTGAGAGCCATTCTTTTCAAAATAAATTCACCAGTAAGACAATCCCTTCTGTACTTTAAAGGTAACTCTCCAGCCTCTGAAAGTACTACATCGTTAGGTGAACTATTTGAAACACCAATGCATAATTTGATCGCTTTTCTTTGGATTATATCCAATTGCTTCAAATTGGCATTTGAGGCATTGCCATAAAAAATACTACCATAGTCCAATATTGATCGAATCAAATTACGGTAAAATAATAGAGATATCGTTTGATCAGAACTCCAATTACTGCGACATACATATCTCAATAACTGCATTCCTTTTTCGGCTCTCTGTTTCAAATAATTGATATGCTGTTTCCAAGTTAGCTTTCTATCGAGGATCACACCCAAAAATTTGAAGCAGTCTTTGTGTTGCAATTCTAAATTACCGAAAGAAATTTGGTTTTGAAATTCAATTCGTTTGGTGGTAAAGAAACAAACCATAGTTTTTAAAGGAGAAAGCGTATGACCACGCGAATTCAGAAAGGGAATGAAATTAGACATTGCCTCCTCCAAATCTCCAAATATTATTTTAAGTTATAACAGTATTAGAAAACTAAAGCCTTTGAAATACTGATCCTTACTTCCACAACTCGCAGGTGTGAAAATAGATTTTCAACAATAGAGACAATAAAAACGTAAACAAAGAATCGATTGAACTTGGAACACAATATAAGATATGCGTTGGCCGGAACTGTACCAAATTTTGAACTAATGTTTAGTTATAAATAATATCAATCGTAACTAATTGGTCGATACTCGATGAAAATCTTTTATAATATTGGAATGAAGCTTCACAGTTTTGGATTTTCACTATATTCTTTTAAACATAACAATTGTTTCGCCATACACACTGGCTTCTTCAGATGTATATTACATACTAATTTTTACAACAAGAAGATCGAAAGATGAAGGAAGGCAATATACAATAAGAATGGGGAAAATCTGAATGTAATCTATAAGCAGGTAGATAGTACAAAATGTTAATGAGATGGGAAAACACAACAGGTACAAATACCTATTCAATAACAACAACGCCTGGCCCTGATATCACCGAAATTCCAACCTGTCGGGATTCCGTCGATGAATCATCGAAGCCAGCTGAACAGTCAAATCTCGATGTTCCGAAAATTTCTAATTTACGTCGAGTCAATGATGTTACTGACTCTACAAATGGCGAATCCAAGCAAAACCAACTCGACACATGTGAAAACTCACCTAGGTGGATCGTTGCAACTTCGAAAAGAAAGAATAATGTGAAACAGAGAGTTCCTACTGTTGATAAACAACAAGTTCTCTCTACTTCTAGACATACGGATACATCTAAAAAGGTACTGAAGCCGATAATTGGAACTCTGAAAACAAATAACCTACAGGCTGTCCCAAAAATACAATTTTCTTATATACATATTACACGACTCAGTCCTGAAACAACTACAAGCGAGCTGCAGAATTATTTCAGCGGAAGTATACCAAACGTATTGTTTGAGAAACTTACATCGAAAAAACCGGAAGTTTACTCATCATTCAAGATTACTCTACCCTCAGAATTCTTGGACAAAGTTTTGAATCCTGAATTTTGACCAGAAGGAATAGCAGTAAACAAGTTTTTTATGGAACGACGCCAGTCAAATATTACTTCATGAAGGATAAGATCAGGTCAACATCTGCACCAGTTTTGGCAGGTGACAAAGGACCTCATTTTTTAAAAATTATCCAACTGAATGCTCAATGTATCTCCAATAAAATTAACGATATTGAAGCTTACGTTGCGCTCGAAAATCCAGATATTTTGAGTGTAGCTGAACATTGGTGTAGTTCTCATGAAATATCATTCATGAATATACAAGGATATGTAATGGCTGCTTCATATTGTCGTCCTACTAGACTACATGGGGAACAGCCATATATATTAAATCAAGTTTAAAATATGAAGTTATCACCTATATTAACAAGTTTTCGTTAGAAATGCAATGTGAAATTTATGCAATTAAGTTAAAACATATGTACTATGATATTTGTGTTATCAGTGTATACAGGCCTCCACAGGGTAATTTGAAATTATTTAGTGAAACAATGTCTTATGTACTGGATTATTGCCTCAGAGGATCCGAGTATATCTTTGTCTGCGGTGATCTAAATATCAGCTATTTTGAGTCACGTACCGATCTGGATTATTTACTCTTACAATTTGATTTAACCATCACTTCTGATGATGTTACTAGAATTTATACTAACAAACACGGTATTACTAGTTCCAAAAAAATAGATTACATTATAACGAATGTTTGCTGTGACCTTTTGGCTTCTGAGGTAACTGATCCTCACATCGGGGATCACAGAGCCATTGTTCTCACCTTTGAGTGTCCTGTACCGAACCCTATAGAAAATACTTCCTTTTGTATATTCCGATGTCTATCTGAAAAAAGTTTACTAAACCTCTCGTTGATGGCCGCAACAGTTTGTTTTGACGACATTTATCTTGATGCAGACATCGAACACTGTTTTGATCATTTCCATAACATCTTGAAATTCTTGTTAGGCTCTGCTTGCCAGATTAAACAAAAAGGAAATCAAATTGGACGCAAGGCCGATTGGATTTCTGATGAGATCAGACAAGCTAGGAGGGATCTCAGAAATCTTCACTGGTTGTTCCGAAACTTGAATTCCCAGAAAAGTAGAAATCGATATTTATCCGCCAAAAAAGAATATCAAGAACTACTGAAGTCAACTAAATTAAATTTTCATAAAAACCTGCTAGAATCTTTCAATAATAGGAATAAAACCATTTGGAATTTAGTTCGTAAAGAAACAGGTTCCACCAACAAGGCTGGGAGTATTGTGTTAAAAGTTAACGATAAAATTATTTCTGATCAATCCAGTGTGTCTAATGCATTTGGTGAATATTTCTCTTCAATAAATATAAGCAGTGTTCAGGAGCACTTCGGTGTGAGTCGATCTCAGTCATGTACAACTGTGTCGCTGACCAATAACAATTTCTTCTTCTTTCCAGTCGAGGCCATGGAGATTGAATCCACTATAAAAAAATTGAAAAATAAGAACTCCAGTGGGTTGGGTATGATCCCGATTAAGGTTTTGAAGGTTTTGGCTCCTTATATATCAAACATCTTGCATATCTTATTAATGCCTCAGCAACCTCAGGCAGGTTTCCTTCTGTACTCAAGACGGCTGTGGTGATACCAGTGCACAAGAAGAATGCTGTAGACGACATTAACAATTATCGTCCCATTTCAATATTAAGTTGTTTATCTAAAGTCATAGAAAGATTAGTTTATGATAGAATGTTGAAATATTTGGATAAATTCTCATTTATAACAAGTTGCCAGCACGGTTTTCGGTTTGGTAGATCGGAATCTGCGGCATGTGATTTGGTGAGTTTTGTGTATGATTGTTTAGATGATGGGATTTTTGTGGCTGGGTTGTTTTTTGACTAATCTCGTGCATTTGATTGCTTGAACTTCAACTTGATACTGGATAAATTGTTCAATCTAGGTTTCAGGGGTGTTTTCCTTGAGTGGATACGAAGCTTTTTGAACAATCGATGGTTAATTGCGCGGGTGGGACAACATAGCTCAGCTAGATACCCTGTAGAAATGGGCGTGCCTCAGGGTTCAGTCCTGGGACCACTTTTATTTATTATTTTCATAAATGACTTGCCTGACTATCATGAAATCATGAAACATTTCTTCGATTGTATTGTTTGCGGATGATACTTCGTTCATTATTTCTGCACAAACTTTTGACGAACTCAGGGCAGGTTGTGAATCACTAGTCGGGTACTTCACGGATTGGTGTTTCAGGAACTCCCTTATATTAAACGCAAGCAAGACTGAACTTGTCCACTTTCAGATGAGGGATTCAGATCCCCAATTAATCCTAAATCTTCAGTTCGGTGAGCTGAGGCCTTCTCAGTGTGTCAAGTTCCTTGGATTACATATTCATAAAAATTTAAAGTGGAGGGATCACGCTGATCATGTTTGCAGAAAATTGAGTAGCGCATTTTACGCTTTGAGACGCATAAAACTTATATTACCACAGGATTCTCTAATAAATTCGTATTATTCACTTGCATACAGTCTCCTCAACTATAGCGTTATATTTTGGGGTGATTCCTCATTTAGCAATTCAGTATTCATTGCCCAGAAGAAAATAATACGTTTGATTTTTAACTTGAAACCTGGGGAGTCCTGTAAACCCTTTTTTATAAAGAACAAAATACTGTGTTTCCCTTGTATTTATATTCTTGGATGTCTGTTGTACACTCGTAGAAGTGTTTTATCACTGAGTAAGTGTTCTGAGTTTCATGATTATGAAACAAGGCATAGAGAAACTCTCTGTATTCCAAAACACCGAACTTCTAAATTTCAGCAGTCACCTATGTATAATGGCATCAAATTTTTTAACCATCTGCCCGATAGGTTGAAGGTTTTGGAGTACAGAAGATTCAAAAAAGAAGTTAAGTTTTTGTTACTCGAGAAGTGTTTTTACAGCAAGGGGGAATATTTTGATACGGATATAAATTAGCCTTTAAGTATCTTGTTATTAGATGTTATATTACTTTTCTTTTTTTATCTTTGTTGTCTTTTTTGTAAACGTGTCCTATACAAGTGTATCTTGTCTGAAAGGATGAATAAAGTTATTATTATTATTATTATTAGATTTGGAAAAGGTTTCAAAACGGTGAATTATTCATATCTAATTGGTAATTTAACAAATTATTGGATTGTTTCATACTATTGATTTCAAGAGCTTCTAATAAATTGAGTTTATAGCCTTTCTTTCCTAAAAGTAATATTTCAAATTGACTATTAAAAAAATATGGCTATGTTCCAGGAGATGTGATGCATAAGTATATATATTGTAAATAAAAGTTCACAGTTTTCGATTTTCACTTTATTTTGTTGAACATAACAATTGTTTCGTCATACACAGTGACTTCTTCAGATGTATAGTACATACTAACTTATACAACAAGAATATTGAAAGATGAAGGAGGGTAATACACAATAAGAATCGAGAAAAATCTAAATGTAATCTCTTCGCAGGTAGATAGTAAGTACAAAATGCCAATGACATGGGAAAAACACAACAGGTACAAATATTCAATATAACATTCAGAAAGGATTCAACAACGGTGAATTATTCATATCTAGTTAGTCATTTAACAAATTATTGGATTGTTTCATATTATTGATTTCAAGCGTTTCTAATAAATTGAGTTTATAGCCTTTCTTTTATATATGTAATATCTCAAATTCACTCACCTACAGTGGCACCGTCTTGGTCAAACGGAAAAACATAATTGATCATCATGGTCGAATTTTTCCCACACATAGAACGATTTTTGAGTTAGTAAAGGTTTTTAGGTGAGCGAAATGCAACGAGCAGTTAGTCACCTCTTTAGTAATATCAACTACACCAAGAGGTATGTAACTTGAACCAAAGTTTCAAGGACGCCTATAAGTTTGTTATTGAATATACAATGAAACACATCTGGACTCCGTCCGTATCCTTTTTTTTCATTTATAACTAATAACTAAAGCACTTCGAGTTATTTGAAGACAACAAAGAAGCAAAGTTTGACTGATCTATATGCATTGCTAGAAGTTTCCACGACAGCCTTATGAATCTATTTAGAATAATTGATTCCTCATGACTTCTACGTGGGATTGTTTCATCTATTTTCAATAAAACTGAGTACGAGATAATGATGGACGAAACTTCCCAAACTGATCCACATATTTTATAATTTGAATATATTCAACATCAGTGAACTTGAAATTTTCTGAAGAAATGTTTGCACTTCACTCCAATGAAGCTGCCCGACTGGAGTTTCATTAATTTCTGTTGACAATTTGGAGAAATCGTTAGAAAAACATTTAAAATAATTTATTCCTTATAATGTATGTTCTCATGATTGATAATAAGAGTTACAGATGTGTAATAGACGATGAATAGAATTTCCTCTCGTAATGAATAACTAGTGCTTAAACAATCCACACATGAACGATAAAATATCAGAAATGAGGCTCACGATTACACCATAAAGCAAAAATCACATCTCTACGATTTAACTAGAAAAACGTGACGCCCATCCTAATTGGCCTTTATTATATGACCGTGGGCTGGCGAAAAGAGCCGATGTGATAGGACACATCTGGTTTCGGAAATTACTTATTTTTTGCTAGCGGCGTATATGTAGGCGTACATTACAGGGAGGTTGTAATTATTATGCTAATTGATTAGCAGATACAGATTAATTGATGTGTTCATGAAATTGTTTCTGAATTATCTAATTAAATTAAATAAATTACTGATGGAAAGATTCAAAATTAAATTCCAGAAGAATGTTCCTTTTGCCCTGTTTTCTGCTCTGTTTCCCAATAAATGAATATATATATATATATATATATATATATATATATATATATATATATATATATATATATATATATATATATATATATATATATATATATATATATATAATATATATATATATATATTATATTATATATATATATATATATATATATATTTATATATTTTTATATATATATATATATATATATATACATATATATATATATATATATATATATATATATATATATATATATATATATATATATATATATACAGGCTGATTCACAGTGGATGGCACATTAGACGTTTCTGGTGAACCATACAACGGATCACTTTGAAAATTCAATGGAGGGCATAGTCGGACATTCTCTACCCAACTAAAATATTTTCGGTAATGCGGTGTTGCCACTTCTATTAGAAAGTAGTAGCAACTTTGATTTTTCAAATAGAACTACCTATATATTATATTATTTTTAGAATCTCCAACAATTTCCCAACAACTTTTCATGATATTTTCCTATACCTATCTGTTACCGTTTTCGAAATAAAAATCATTTTCATTTTTTTTTTGTCGGAAATCCTGACCTCTAAAAACTCTGATATCTTTGAGCAAAGAAATACAATGATATCGAAATTTCGGTTTAAGTTTGTTAATACTTGGGGGCTTCTTACACTTCAGCTTAATCTCCGTTATTTCAATACAGGGTGGTCAAAAAATACAGTTAATTCGTTAGCTTGAAAAAGTAACTATAAGTTGGTTATTTCAAATGGAATACCCTGTATATTATTGAAAATTCGGAAAGCTGCTAGGATTTCCATTTTATCTATGTATATCTTACCTATACCTAACAAGTCAATTTTCAGACTTATGAGGACTTATTTGTGAAAATGTTCCTTGAACATGGTATCCCCTTGGTATTTGCTGGGCATGTCATGATTACTATTTGATAGTAACGTTGTGACTATCTACTTATAATATCGAAACTTTCATTACCTCAGAAGTTGGAAATACCTTCAGAAACGATGGAAAAAATTTATTCAAATGAAGTTCTTATGAATTTGTTTATTATTTTTGGATAAAATTATCAGCAGGACATGTAGAAAGTTCAATGAAATGTATCCGAATCTACCGCCAATGAACCTCAAGAAATTTATACTTATACATTACATTTTTATTTTTGGGGAATGTTTGAAGAAAAAGTTCGATTGGAACATATTTTGAAATATTCCACATAATTGTTTTCCTTTTTGTAATTATTTGTATCAATATTTCCACTATCAAGTTATTTGGTACTTTTTTAAAGTTGATCCAAACGTATTGAAATTGTTCTGAATTCGTATAAATTTCTCAAGGTTATCGGCGGTTGATTCGGATACATTTCATTGAACTTTCTACATGTCCTGCTGATAATTTTATCACACTTTCCAAAAATAATAAAAAAATTTATAAAAACTTCATTCGAATAAATTTTTTCCATTGTTTCTGAAGGTATTTCCAACTTCTGAAGTGATGAAAGTGTTGATATCATTAGTAGATGGTCACAACTTCACTGTCAAATAATAATCATAACATACTTAGCAAATACCAAGGGGAAACCATGTTCAAGGAACATTTTCACAAATAAGTGCTCATAAGTCCGAAACTTGACTAGTTAGAAAAAGGTATTATATACATAGATAAAACGTAAATTCTAGCAGCTTTCCGATTTTGCAATAATATACAGGGTATTCCATTTGAAATAACCAACTTATAGTCACTTTTTCAAGCTAACGAAATAACTGTATTTTTTGACCACCCTGTATTGAAATAACGGAGATTAGGCTAAAGTGTAGGAAGCCTTCAAGTATAAATAAACTTAAACCGAAATTTCGATATCATTGTATTTCTTAGCTCAAAGATATCAGAGTTTTTAGAGGTCTCGATTTCCGACGAAAAAAAATGAAAATAATTTTTATTTCGAAAACGTTAATAGATAGCTATAGGAAAATATCATGAAAAGTTGTTGGGAAATTGTTGGAGATTCTAAAAATAATATAATATACAGATAGTTCCATTTGAAAAATCAAAGTTGTTACTACTTTCTAATAGAAGTGGCAACACCGCATTACCGAAAATATTTTAGTTGGGTAGAGAATGTCCGACTATGCCCTCTATTGAATTTTCAAAGTTATCCGTTGTATGGTTCACCAGAAACGTCTAATGTGCCATCTACCGTGAATCACCCCTATATATATATATATATATATATATATATATATATATATATATATATATATATATATATATATATATATATATATATATATATATATATATAACTCGTACATACCGAAATTTCACACCACATAAATATGACATGACAGTTATAATTTAAAGCTTCCAACACAAGCCATTAAGAAAGACATTTGAAAGAATGTGAAAGTGTAAACACCGAGACGGAGTATCAGTAATTTTAAATTTTATAACTTTTGAATTTAATCATATAATTTTGTAACTTACGGATCCCATAGTGGAGTACAAGTTTAAATGATAAATTTTTTTTTCATTTCTACCAAAATAACGTGAACACCATATAACTTCAATATAACTAATTTAAATATATATATATATATATATATATATATATATATATATATATATATATATATATATATATATATATATATATATATATATATATATATATATATATATTAGAGGTCAAATACGTTGCTGACTAATTGAGTAAGAAATCTGGAATTATTTGGTAGTACAGCAAAAACCAAAAAATCTTCTGGTAAAATTCCATGGTTTCGGTACTGTTTATTCGTACCATCAGGGAAACTAGAAATAAGAAATAATACCAATATGCGAAAGAGAAAAGTGATAATATAAAATTCGAGCTCACTTCTTATTTGAGGTTTCTCATTAGGTTATAGTATGTAAGCGACAAGGTATATTTAATATATATATATATATATATATATGAAAAAATTGGTTCACGGAATGAACCGCGTAAAAGATTTGAAAAATCTCGACGTTTCGGCTCCTTTTGCGAAGCCATCTTCAGGAGAAGTAAAAGGGCAAATAATTCAGAATCGTGGCCTCAATCTGCCTACTCCACGAATCGAGTTAGGAGGAATCGGAAACAGTACGATTGCGTGGTCTCAACCTGCCTACTCCACTAACCGTACTGCTTCCTGTCAACTCTGAAGTCTCAACCTGCCTACTCTTCAGAGTCAACTGACGGGCCGATCGTCGCGTGGCCGTATTTATAGGGGAGGGGGGCGGGTACTCACGCTCATCAGTGCGGGATGCACTCTGATTGGGTGTGACATGGCGACCACTGAGAAGTGGTTTCCATGCTGATGGGAGTCTGTGACTGTCATCTCTGGTGTTCAAACTTTCCGTGAAGCAGTAGAAATAGAAAAACGTCCAAATTGTTTGAACACCAGAGATGACAGTCACAGACTCCCATCAGCATGGAAACCACTTCTCAGTGGTCGCCATGTCACACCCAATCAGAGTGCATCCCGCACTGATGAGCGAGAGTCCCCGCCCCCCTCCCCTATAAATACGGCCACGCGACGATCGGCCCGTCAGTTGACTCTGAAGAGTAGGCAGGTTGAGACTTCAGAGTTGACAGGAAGCAGTACGGTTAGTGGAGTAGGCAGGTTGAGACCACGCAATCGTACTGTTTCCGATTCCTCCTAACTCGATTCGTGGAGTAGGCAGATTGAGGCCACGATTCTGAATTATTTGCCCTTTTACTTCTCCTGAAGATGGCTTCGCAAAAGGAGCCGAAACGTCGAGATTTTTCAAATCTTTTACGCGGTTCATTCCGTGAACCAAGTTTTTCAAATACTTCCGACCGCGGAAATCTTTCTGAATATATATATATATATATATATATATATATATATATATATATATATATATATATATATATATATATATATATATATATCTATTTTCGCGTACAGACTAAATAACAACTTGATATAATAGAAAATAATTTCAATATTAAATTATTTTTCACTTTCCTCTTTTGAATAATGGTATCATTTCTTATTTTCAGTTTTCCTGATGATGGAAATAAATGTTTCAGAAAGCTGGGAATTTTTTTAGAAGGGTGTTCGGTACTCCCCAATATTCCCAAATTACCTACTCCAAATATATGTATATGTATATATATATATATATGGTGGCGGTGGAGGAAATTAGTTAAAATCTCTAAAAAGCACTTTCTTAACAACAACTCACTCCTACGAGATTTCATTATAGTAACTCAATCCAGGGAAACTATGGAGTTGCACAAAAACAAAAAAAAAACAAAAAGTCTTTATATGGAAATGGCGTCGGTTAGAGAAAAATTGGATCCTAGCACTTCTTTAACATCAACGCAATCCACGTACATATTCAAAGCGGTCTAACGCAAAAGGACGGAAAAAAGAGAGGCTGAATTTTGGATGTGTTGTTCATTATTCATCTAATAGATATACTTCTTCTGCCGATGCACCTTCCTACTACACCCTTCTCCAAAGTTTGGAGATACTAAAATATATACATCAGACATCAAAATAGCCTCAAAAATCGTGGTCCATATCTTGAAGGTATAAAACAGATTTAAAAACCACCCCCGCTTCTAACTGCTGATTTTTGACAGTGTATTAGACTGTTATTTTCGAAGAAAATATGACTCATAAAATAGAAAATCGCGTAAGTCGCAGAACTCTATTACTAAGGGCATATTTTCCCCTCATTCTTGTTGTCTTTTACATACATTCTAAGCTCCACTTAAGTCCACTTGAAGGAGCTATAGAGATGCGCAAAAATTTAAAACGAATGAACAAACATAAAATGTCCGTATTCAAATGGCAGCTTGAAAATCCACAAAAATGCATAAAATTTGTATATAAAAATTGCGAAGGTCAAGGAACAAATTCGGTCGAATTTGTCCCATGTATAAAACGATTTACGAGAGAAATTTTGAATGAGGTTAATGATACGAGGGGGGAAATCACTTTGTCGGGAATGTAAAGAGGCATGATGCAACTACATCAAGGGGTGTTCAACTATGTCAAGGGGTGTGTATCTTGAACCGCAACTTCATGGGTATCTATGAACTCGTGATTGAATTTGTACAAAATGAAAACGTCTAAGCAAAAATAGTTATTTATGTACCAAGTGTGTTACATAGTTCCTAACGCCCGGAGGGTAACATTCGGCCCGAGGGCCTTTGACCTGAGGGATGAATGCGTTAGCTGAATGGGTGTTAGGATCTAGTAACGCACGTGGTGCATACAAGATTTTATTTTTCACGAAAAAATTATTTTTTGCACGACCGGTCATAAAATGCTGTTTGTTTGCCCTACGAATAGAGCGTAAAGAAGGCTTTTTTTGCCCTAGGGCTGAAAAACTGTTTTTGCACTAGGGCGAAAAAAACTTTTTTTGCCCGGTAGTGAAATTTTGTAGAACAGAGAAACATATAACTCATATTTTATTGAATAAACATTACAATACTATTTTTTGCCAATATTTACTTCAATCTTAAAATTACTGCAATTATTTAGAGTAAAAGTTTTAGAAATGTCATCTAATTCAAATAGATTTGTCAGTTGGATTTATTTAGACGCTAGTTATAGAATATGATGCGCACAGCTGAGATGATTTTAAGAATATCTCTATGAACACTATTGTTATCAAAATCATCGTAAAATATACTTCTTAATCTATTACTTTTAAGGTCGTGCAAAAAATGTTTTATGCATCACGGGCGTAAATGCGTGTTTTGCCCTCAGTCGCTTGTTTTCCTCGACCTGCGGTCTCGGAAAACAACTTGCGCCATCGGGCAAAAAACGCTTTATTTACGCCCTTGATACATAAATAACTATTATTATGATGAAAAATCGATTTTAAAATCGGTTCATTGCTCCTATACTTTCCATTTTCCTACTCATAGTAGGCATGTCATTTGTTGATATTTTGACGTTTGTGAATATTTTTGTCATCATATTTAGTGAATGTCATTGCTGCTTTCTTTGTGTAGTCTCATAGAAATAATGGAAATGAAAATGAATTCACCCAAGAATATCATAGAAAATGCAGTCAAAGCTGCGAATAATTCATTGCCGGAGAAATCCAGAGTCGTATACGACAGAGATTATGAAGTATTCGATCAATGGAAGTTGTTTCATTTCTCCTAGTAAAATGAGCGGGCGTTATGATCCATAATGCCCGCTCATAACGCCCTAGGGCATAATGAGTGTACTTATAGATACCGTATCTAAAGTAAAATCAACAAATAATATACAAGTGAAAAATGAAACAAATTGTGACTGAAACCATTATTTCGCTCTTAAAATGTATTCCGATTTGAATATTTCTCTGGCGTTATGTAGGAGACTTTCAACGCATACTCATATTGTGTTAGTTTTATGATTATGTTATTGGAAAAAATAATCAATATCTGATACTTACTATTCAAATATCCCTAGAGCATTATTTCTTATTGTTCTCTCATGTGTTCACATTTTTTCCAATTGAAATATAACAGTAGCAGAAAGTACATACTGGCACATAGAGCGCAATTCTCATTCTTCCAGCTATTATTCCAGCCATCAACTACGTCCGTGGCACCCTATTAATCCCATTCGTGAAGTATAAGCAAACAGCTCTGGCCTGCGGGGGATTAATATATGAATTCCCCGAGCTAAACGCATGAATGAGTTGAGAAGATAAGACCCTGCGCTGTATCTCCCGCATCCCGTGCCGGTATGTAATCCATCAAAAGACAAATGGCGCGGCTTGTATAGAGGCGGGGGTGGGAGCGGCAGGGTGGATGGCGCGCCTACAGGTGCTAAGGCTATTCAAGTGGAAACCTCTACCCTGTTATATGAGTACACCTGAGCGTGAGGATTGCACCATCTGCGTCTCTTCCTCAGCTCGATCTATCGAATCAATTCGATTTATTCTGACGCGTGTAGTATAATTGGATATAAAAGGTATACGATATGGCATTCAGTTCCTAGTGTCATTCATAGGTTGACCAAGAGTAACATGGTATGATTCACTGATTTCTATCTGACACCATAGGTATTTCAAACTAATAGCTCAATAGGCAATAATTATTATAAAAAGCATCGAACATTTCAAGATTGGTGTTGGGTTGTCCAACAAGCAGCCCGAGAAAAATCATTAGACAGAAAAACAGGTATTTTTACAATATTACAATATTGTATATTTATACAATATGTCTATCATATACTTATCTATGTGATATTGTTCCGTATTCCTCAGGCCATATGATATCATAGTGGACCTTTTAAGTAATGGTGCTGACAAACAATTTGGTGCTAAATTATTTACAATTTTATGTATGAATATTAAATTGGACTTACGAATCATACTTTCGCCACTGAGGAAATTTAGTCTTTTAAACATAACTTGAATTGCAGTGAATCTATTACACTTTAATAATATTCTCGTTATTTCATTTTGTAGGACTTGTAATTTTCTTATATCATCTTTATTACAATACAGTAATAGAGACATACAATATGTGAAATGAGGATGGATCAAGGCATTGCTGATCAAACGTATGGTCCATCCTGTCAATTTATACGATAGTCTATTCAAAAAACCGATATTTTTACCAAGTTTTCTACACATAAAATCCACATGTTGACTAAAATTCAAGTACTGGTCGAAGGTTATCCCTAAGTATCTCACCGCCCGCCCACACCCTTTCAACAATACAATCGTATATCTCAATCTTAAAAATGTTTTCATTAAATGTCTTAATATTATGTCGACTATCAAAAACCATAAATTTCGTTTTATCAGAATTTAATTTGAATCTTTTGAACCTCAGCCAGTTACTCAATATTTTCAATTCCCTATTCATTAGGTACTTCGACAGTTCTATTAAAATCGTTACAAGATACAGAGACACATTTTCGTCTGCATACAATGCTATGAAACTATCTTTTAGGTACTTATTCAGATCTTTTATGTACAAATTTAAAAGCAAGGGACCCAACACACTAACCTGAGGTACTTCATACGCAACTTTAACTTCTTCTGACATACTATCGTTAATTTTAGTTTTTAGATATCGGATTTTCAAACAATTACTAAGCCATACACTGGTCCCGCAATCCCACAACATGAACACACTTCAATTAATTTTTGCCGAGCCAAAGTTTCAAACGCACGTTTCAGTGCGTTCAATTAAAATAAATGTTTACTAAATATGCTATGATATAGTTTTATCAAAATGATTCTCTGCCATAAGTCAGGAAATCTCTTTATTTCCCAAGAGATATAGGCTTACTGACATAATTCAACCGTATGTTAAGATGCAACATTTTTTTAAGGTAGTTAGCTTTTCTTACGAATTCAATTAATTTACTTAACAGTTTAAACTGTTAGTCTTCAAGAAATACCCCAGATAGTTTTGAATTTGATTGGAATTAATAGAATTCGGAATAAGCTGAAAGTGTTAAAACATTCCTCGAAAAACGGCTGTGCAACTATCAAAAGAAATCAAAGATAAGGCCTACCATGAATTCTTAAAGTGCAGTACACAACAATTTACTCATGTATTTGAAACAAGATTCGAGGGAAATTGAGAGTATCAAAGCCATTGTTCTGCTTCATAGTAATCCTCTTAGAGCTACCATTTATGATCAATTACCTTACTGAATTTTTGATTTCATGAGGTTACCTACAACTAAACATATGGGCATTCGTTTGTTGGTACATGCAGCCTTTCGATCACAGTGTTCGCATTGAATACTTTTTTTTTTTGTTATTGTAATGTTGGTCTTAATTCCTAAAAATATTTTATTTTTATATTTTCCATATATGTAAAAATAACAAAACATAGAAATAATACTTTATTTTGGTTTCAAGTGCGATTTTACATAATGTTTTCTATTTTTACTCGAAAAATAAGAATTTATTACATTATGGCACGCATTCATATTCAAGGTTTCAGTTGTGGCTCTTGACGCTTTGCAAGTTGGACACTCCTGATCCAAAATATAGATGTTTTAGGTCCATTAAGATATTTTTAGTTCATTCTATCAATAAAATTTTTACTCTATTAGAGAAATACTCTATTGAGGTGTCTCTTCTAAATAAGAAGACATGAAATCCTCCAGTTCTCCTAAAGAGGTGTCTCAGACAGCGCTCCAAATATATATGGAAAAGAATGTTTAAGTATTAATTAATAAAAAAGTTTGTAAAGTTTAAGCAGCTATGAATAGTTAATTGTAAAACAAACACACAATTTCAAGGTATGTAAATATTTGAAGGCTGCTTATTTTCGAAGAAAAATTTACAGACCAAAAATATAAATTTTAAGATTACGTGTTTCAAATTTTTTTAAGATGCAAAGTGTGAATAACAAAAGACACATTAGTTAAAAGTAAGCTTTTATTTACAGAGAAAATCATGATTAAAAAAAATAACAAATTCAAAATAATATACTCTTGTTCAGAAATTTACAATTTTACTTTCCTTGTCATTGATGTGGCAAAATCATCTATCACATCACCAAAACTTATTTTTCTCCGCCAGATTTTTATTTGGTAGTAAAAAACAGTCAAGTGTTATTTCTTTCATTCTTCCGCAGCTTTCTTTGTAATAATCTTCTTCCTTTTTTCGGCACTAGAAGAGTAATTTCGCTTCATTGTAAAGAGGTCAGAGTATACAGAAAAAAAGAAGATGACACCCAGTCTGTGAGTATATTGTGGCAAAGTAGGAAGTGAGAACTGATAATGAAGTACAGATTATACCTTAAAGCCAGGCTCGGATAAAGTTATCTGTCAATAAAAAACCAGTGAGGAAAAAGAAATTGCAGAGTTTCAATTACCTTTTGAAAATAACAGTGGCTCTGATACATTTAGTGAAAACCAGAAAATAGTAGAGGCGAAGCTCAAAAAGAGGTAAGGTCAAGATCTTCACTGATGAATAATTATTTGATTTGAGCGTATCAAAAAAGAACAGAATCCAAACGAGCTATGAATATATGGACACAAAAATGGAATGGATCAATTGTCTCCAAACATTCACTGAGCCAAGAATTGTTCCTTTTCAAAAATAATGATAGTTTCACCGTTTCTATTTTTTTATAGTTCTTTTCTTTCTATTTTATTTCGATTAAGAAAAATGAACCCCAGGAACGACAAATTGACAAGATACTATAAAAAATGCAATTTTTCTCTTTCTTTATAGAGCGAAACATAAAAACTAAGCTGTACCTTCTGTGGGCTCGAGGAAACTAAACTATGACAGTATGACTGTATCTAAGTAAGATACGTATTGGTACCTATGCACATATTCAATGAAAACGAAAGCAAACTACCCCTACCTGAGATAACAATATTTATTGAACTAATTCGCATTTCTTGTCTATTCTATAAGTAGTTTTCAGCTAAGATCACACAAACTGCCTGCTCTGAATAACGAGTATTTGTTTACTCTTTACTGAGTGTTTGAAGAGGGGATGTCAATAACGGTTATTTTGTGTGAAATTGTATGGTTTTTTTACAGGTCAATAACAGAAAGAAAAAAATAGGAGTCGAAGTTCCTAAAAAAATCGAATGCTCAAAGTTAATTTCTTATGTGTTCTCTAACTTCTTACAGCCCTGTCACCCACGGCTAATAAAAAACTAAAAGTACCGCAAAGTGAATAGTTGGGGCCCTAATGATTTTGAGACGAGATTACCATTTGGTTATATATTGTGGCCCAAATTGCAGATATATCTAAAATAAGGTGGTTATTCATACACTGATTCTATATTTAACTGCAGAAGGGTTGAGGCCCCAATAATAATATTAGGTAGGTAAACTGATAGTACTATTACTAAACAAAATATTTGATCAACAATTTACGTATTTTCAAAATAAAATATTTTTTTGTTTTGATAATTCTAATGATTCATAAGCTGCATGAAATGATTTTTTCAAATTGTTATATCTCATTGTTTGATTACTTTAAGTTTTTAATTTCGAAACTAAGTATTTATATAATTGGTAACAAAAAAAGAAAATCTATTTCGAATCTTTTCAAAAATAGCTCCAGGAAAGGAAAAATCTCAGATTCATAGTTCAACAATTATTATCACACTCACAATACTCATGTTCAAGCAGCAAAAAATTATCAATTCATTATTGCACTAATTGAAAAAACGCCATAAAAATCCTTTGCTTATTATTATTCATTCATCTATCCAGTGAGTGCTTGAAATTTTCAATTCCTTAATTGATGTTTATATTTCATATGGTTGAAAATTGCAAATTCAAAATTTTTATAGTCTAGTCAACAAGTGCTTTAATGACCAACTTTTTTCAGCAGTGTCGGAAAAATATGAAAAAAATTCTTTTGATTCAAAATACCATGTATGGGTACATGTTTTTTACAAATACCTCAAAAACTAAGCAATGTTTTTCAAATCTGAAAAAATAGGAGTAAATTTTCTAAACAAAAGTCTCTACCGCTAGAACTGTAGGGCCAATATTTATCATTTTCTCAGAGGGATTAGAATACGGCCGAAACGGGTACTCTGGCTTGCGCAAGTCACGCCCATTTGGAACACTTCAAAAATAAAACTTATTTTAGCCATATTGAATATAACAATTGAAGAATAAAAAAATTCAGGCACTTACTGGATAGGTGAATGAGAAATAATCTGCGGACAAAAACTTGTATGGCGATTTTTCAATTAGTTATGCAATAGTTAATTAATAATTTGTGATAATTGTTGAACTGTGAATCTGAAATTTGTTTACTTTCTTGGAGCTATTTTTGAAGAGATTCAAAATAGATATCCGTGGAAGAAATTAAAAAACTTTCATTTTTCAATTTCTTACTAACAATTTACGTAGTTCCAAATGAAATTTGCATAACTTTGTAAACTGCATGCAAATGATTTTTTCAAATTTTCATAAACCAGTGTTTGAAAAATTGTTATAAACAAATGCGTTGTTTATAAGAAAAATAAAAAAATTTTATGATTACTCGGTTTTCAATTTTGCAATTACGCAAATTTATGATAAAAACAGAGAAAAAAATTGTTCAATTTTTTTTCAACAGGGATCTATTTTGAGGCTTTTCGAAAATAGATCCATGAAAGAAAAAAGAATCTGTTTTATTGTTCAATAATTATCACAATATTAATGTACAAGCAGCAAAAAATTATTAATTCACTATTGCATAACTAATTGAAAAATGGCGACAAAAATCTTTTGCCTACGGATTATTATTCATCCATACATCTAGTGAGAGCATGAATTTTTAATTCCTCAATTTTCATATTTATATGGTTGAATAATTTTTATTGTTAAAGCGTCCCAAATTTGTTTATAACTTTTATAATTTTTGCAAGCGGTACTTTTTTTTTCTCATAAATCCTATACATGCTATGCCGAATCGAATAACTTTTTGTTCATATTTTTCCGTAATTGCTGAAAGAAGCACTTGTTGACGTATTTTCCCCAATACTAATAGACTTGCAGCGTATCAAAAGTCAGGCTCGGGAGTAGTCAAACTACCTGAACCACAATTTTCGTAATTTTGTTGATATCTGATATACAATGTGTTATTTAGTAAGTATCCGATACTTTACAGGATGAGTCCCAAGTTATTTATGAGGTGTGAAGTTGAAACAAGCATGGTTCCGAAAGGATTTTATTTTTGAGATACAGTTTCTAAAAATTTTATTTCATTTTTGTTATTCGTAAATAATTTTTGAAATAATGTCGATTTTTTAACGTTCAATAGGAGAAATTCAAATTTGATTTCAGATTGGATCTTAATTGAAGGGGGCGTCACCTAGAGGCCTATCTCTCTTTTTGGGAGTCTCAACTTTTTCATGCAAGTATGTGTCACATTTTCTTGATGAAAAATCGATATTTCTATCATTCGCACGTAGAAGATCTATGCTTGTCAAATGTTGCAACAAGTAGTTATTTTCGAGATATTTTAATTTGAATTAATGAATGCATATGCTCGTCAATTATTGACACAATTTTAAAACACAGTTTTCTGATCAACACGGAAATATTTCAAAAACTAGATGTATAAAACTGAATCAAAATCACAATAAATGTTGGAAATATCCACTACCTGCATGTATGCAAAAATAAAATTTTTAACAACCTGTATTTCAAAAAGGAATCGTCCTGCAAGATATCGGACACTTATTAAATAACACCAAGCAGATATATATATATAGATATATATATATATATATATATATATATATATATATATATATATATATATATATATATATATATATATATATATATATATATATATATATATATATATATATATATATATATATATATATATATATATATATATATATATATATATATATATATATATATATATATATATATATATATATATATATATATATACATATCTATATATATATATATATATATATATATATATATATATGTATATTTATAAATATATATATATATATATATACATATATATATATATATATATATATATACATATCTATATATATATATATGTTAAATTTCTTTTCCGGTACATAATGGCATCTCCCATCTAACCAAATGAGCTTAAATTTGGTATCTGGGATTTTTTTCAGAGCAGAACGAATTATCAAAATTAAGGTAAATTTTTTCAATTGTCGCCACTTTTACGTAAAAGTCTCTTGTTTTATATTAATTGCTCCACAATTTCTGCAGATTGAGTTAGAGGGTTAAAATTTGGTTCGTGGATTGAGTTCTTTCTGAAGTACGATCCTTTGTGGATTTCAACTGATTTTCTCAACCGAGCTTTATTTCGCGGAGACTATTTCTTCCGAATCGCATCTCGATCTGCTTCGTTATCAGGATGCGATGTACTTGGCGAATTTTTCATTTGTTTTTTCTTCAATAAAATATGTTCTAATTTTCATCACGGTTTGCTATTGGAACGTGGTTCTTCAGTAATTAAGCGATGCACTTCGCCAAGTTTTTTCTTCTTCAATAAAATAAATTATTTTCTAATTATTATTTCGCTTTGCTATCATAACGTGGTTTTTCAGTCATAATTAATTCCCTTCGAATAGCCTCTCGACGAGATGCACTTCACGCGAAATATACCACCGTAGCGACAGAGGTTTTCTGCTCATGCGTGTCTTATTTATTAACATTTTCATTATAAACGGGTAGTCACTTGCCAAACTTGTTGTGTGACGTATGCAAAACTTCAAGTATGTATATATATATATATATATATATATATATATATATATATATATATATATATATATATATATATATATTATATATATATATATATATATATATATATATATATATATATATATATATATATATATATATATAATTCAGGGGCGGCTAGTCAAAGGAGGCTAAGGAGGCTAAGCCTCCTCAATAATATTCCGTGTATCACTAATATATTATATTGAATAGTGAGCATTAAGCATATTCATATTAATCAAAATCATATTATTTGATGCACCAACCTTCCTTTCAACCTACATTATATAATATAGTTTATTAATTAAGATAGAAGGTATTTACATTTACTGCATTTCATTCATTTCAAGATTTGTGGCAACGCTGCGGAGGCTTAGAAAGGTATATTCTCAACGTTCATTATGCCTGCCACAGAAAAGCAAACAACGGTGCAAATACTCCGAATGAATACTTCATTGCAATAGAAAAGCAAAACACATATAAATGGCAACACGGATAGGAACCCAGTCTCATACAATGTCGACCACTCACAACTATAGAATTTCGCGTGACATCGAGTGAATTCGTTGGAAAGCATTAATTGAATCGTAGTGTGATCGTAGTTACTAATGGCAGCGTGTTTACTTATGTTGCTCACGTATTGTTTTAAAATGAGTTTGGTTACTGAAGTTAATTTCAAAAATTTCAATGGTGACTTAGTGGAATATTTGTTATCCCATAACTTTAGTGCACTAAGTTATGAGGATACAGTTTTGATAAAAACATTGCGACCTACCCCTGAGTTAAACAATTTGGTGCAGCGTAACAGACCACAAAACCGCGGTTTTAATACAAGGAATTATGAGAGACATCCTTGCCTAACCGGATCACAGGTAAAAAATAAATTATTTGTTGGCAGTGTTTACTCTTTACTAGTGAAAATATCTCTGTTTGGGGCCGCTTAGGATTCGAGGATTTAATTCTATACCTAGTTGAAAGTGAGGAATTTTTCACCGATAAAGTAACTTTAAATACAGCACGCGGATTAATATCTTACTTACAAGATAGGGAATTTATATATGTTTTAAACATCTTTAAATTAATTTTTGAACAAACAGAAATAGTTCTTCAAATCTTACAGCACAAGTTTTCAGATGTAATTTACTCACGAAATCGGCTCAAGTTTCTTTTGGAAAAAATTTCAGAATTTCGTGCAGAAGTTTATTTTAAAAAAACTATTTTCTGTATTTCAAACTACTGATGATACGACTCAATTTAGCCAAAAACGAAAGAAACTCAGTTACGTAGATATGGAGCTTCACTATAAGCAAATATTTTATGAAATTTTGGATACTATTAGGGGTCAAATAGAAATAAGGTTCTCTGATTTGAAAGAACTGCATTTCTTCGACTTACTCAATAAAAAATTGTTAACCGGATTTTCGGATAATTTTCCAGATAACCTTTTGGAAAATTTATGTCAAAAATACACTTTTTTTGATAAGGTGGCCATAAAAAGTGAACTGTGTGTTGTTTATAATGACAATGAATTTTTGGGGAAAAATGAAAATCATGTGAGGACTATTAAATACCGTTTTGATAATGATTTGAATCAAGATTTACCCCAAGTTTATAAACTCTTCTAATGTCTAATTAAAATTTATTTACGAAATTCAATGAGCCAGGATCGTTTGAAAAATATTAGTTTGTTGTCTATTGAAAAGGAATTGGTAAAACTTTTGGCGAAAGACAAAAATTTTATGAGGATATTATAGATCATTTTGCTAACGTTAAATATCGCAGAATTCCGCTAATCTTCAAAAATATATAATAACTTTTTATTTGCTCTCACCAGCTGTTAACAAATTCGTTAAGTAGGTAGGTACCTTTTTTGTGAAAGAAAAAAAAAATTGATGAATAGATTAATTGGCGGAGAAGAGTTTTTGTGAATATTGTAAATAGGAGTTGTAGGTCTCAAGGTAGACACTCGAAAGTGAAAACAAATTAATAGCTTAGGGTGCTTGTTTTACTTTGATTTTCTTTGAATTATAAGGCGGTTGACCTTGAAATCCTAAAAATTTTCGCCTATGGTGTATTTTTTAACACCTCTTGTAGCCTCCTCAAACCAAAACCTCACGAGCCGCCACTGATATATATATATATATATATATATATATATATATATATATATAAATATATATATATATATATATATATATATTTGAAATAAAATCACAGTCGTACTAATTTGTATTTAGAAGGTAAGGGAAATCGACTAAAAGTTGTATATTAATCTCTTTATTCTACGCCAAGCTTTCGAAACACATTTGTTTCTTCCTCAGGGCTACTACAAAAACAGTTCACAATTAGAATTGGTTTTTTTTTTAAAACGTAAGAAATGAACTTACGAAAAGGTGAGATAAACAAAATTTTTCCATTACAGTGATCATTGGATTAGCTGAACTAAAATTATACGCAATATCACATCCACAAATCTTTCCTCATAAAAATAGAATGACAATTGACATCAATTAATCATTTAAACATATGACGGAAAATTCTATGATGAAATTACACGGATATCATAGGCTGGCTAACTAGGTTCTTTTTCTTAGCGGTTGACAATAGGAAAGTATATATGTTGCTTAAATTCTGCACATCGGATTTCTTGTTTATGCTGTTATGTTCACGTTGTATGTGTATCATCTCCATTATCAATCTTTTATTATAACTAGATGTTTTATCTAAAATCTCTACACTATCTAAATTTATCTGGTGTTTTTGTTCAACTGAATGTTTGGTCAGGGCACATCTCACATTTTTCTTTTTTATATCGCTCTTATGTATGCTCACTCTATTTTTTAACCACTGTGAAGTTTGACCCACATATGTAGCTTGACAGTCACTGCAATTTATTCTGTAAATTACATTTGAATTAAAATGTTTTGGGGTTGGATCTTTTAACCTTGTAAATAGTTTGAAGGCTGTTTTTGAATTATAGGTGGCTTTTTTCATATTTTCATTCTTGAAACAGTTCTTAATTTTTCCTGTCAAATTTTTGATATTTAGTATACTACCGTACTTGGTAAGATCATCACTATCACTATTTCTTTGTGGTGTTCTGTCATCATGTTGTACTGGTGTTGATTCATGAAAGTAACAGGTTTTGGTAAATTTCGTTTCGCTTTCAGTATTGACCCATAAGTGATAAAATTATTTTGTAAACGTACAAATTTTCTCTCGTTTATTGGTTGTCAATAGGTATACATTTCATTGAATCTTCTGCATGTTCTTGCTATTATTTGGTCACATTGACCATGTACAATAAATAACTTCATCAAAACTTCATGAGAATAGTTACTGCCTTCCATTTTGATTGTTTTCAAATCAAATTTCTGTTAATTAACGCGCGAACGTTTTATTCTTGATGCACTAATTGTCAAATTTTCATAATGACATATTTCTTGACATTTCATAGCTACCTAATACAAAATATGGCAAAATAATCCGATTTTTATAGAAACTTGCTTTTATTTCGGAAACCTGAACAACGTCGCCATGTGACAAAAACATCGGCATCTTCTGATATTCTCTTTGACGAATATATGACATTTCCAACTAGCCAACAACAATTTCTGTCAAACATTCATAATAAGTCTCGATTCATAACAATGCTAAAAAAAAATTTACAAATGAAAATATTATAGTCAAGCAAGCAGACAATGACGCTGATGTACTCATTATAGAAACAGCAATTAATCAATTCAATCAAACTGATGTAAATGTTGTTGTTGGTGAAGACGTTGATCTGTTGGTATTACTAACCGCTCGAACTCCCATTGAAAAAGTCATTTATTTTTTAAAACCAGGCAGGGCTCAACATCCATCGGAAATATTTTCAAATAACAGTTTGTCGGCTTATCCTAAATGTAAAGATCATATTTTATTTCTACATGCTATGACTGGCTGTGATACAACATCAGCAATGTTTCGGAGGGGAAAGACTTCTGTTTTTAAAATGTTTGAAAAACAAGATTTAATAAAATGTGCAGAAGTTTTTGAAGATATCAAGTCTGACCCAGAAACTTTAAAATCCCACGGAATTCGCTTCATTCTTTGTCTGTATGGAGCTCCAAAAAAAAATTACGTGTATATATAGCTTACGTTACTTATATTTTGCAAAAAATACACGTAATAAAAAACGTGTGCAATTAGCTAGTCTTCCTCCTACCTCGGCTGCTGGCCAGCACTTCTATAGAGTTTATTACCAGATTCAAGTGTGGCTTGGTAATCAACTGGATCCAGAAGAATGGGGTTGGAAGCTAGTTAATAATGTTTTGGAACCAATCCACACTCTACTTCCACCTGCACCAGAACATCTACTAAACACCATCTTTTGCAACTGCAAAATGGGGTGCATTTCGAAATGCGGCTGCAAAAAAGTTGGGTTGTTTCGTTCACTAGCATGCACCAATTGTCAGGGCAACTCGTGCGATAATGTCGAATCTCTAACAGAGGAAGATGCTGACTTCGACGACGAAACAGATGTATTACAGTTAGAGCAATCAACAGAAGAAAAAGAAGAAGAAGAGGAGGAAGAAGAAGAAGAAGAAGACTGTGAATAATCAGTTCCCTAAAATAATTTATAAATTGCTAGTATTTATCCACCAAATTGTTTTTATATTGGGTGTTGAGATATAAACTTAAGCTTATGTCTCAATCCTCAACCCTTATGATTGTTTTGAATTCATTTTCTTCAATTAACGTCAAATAAATAATAAGTAGTCATTCAAAAATTGAAATGTAAATGAATGCAATTATAGTAACTAACAAAATTTTTGTGAACCTTTTATTTGTAAAAAAATTGCTATATTTCAAGTGGTTGAAAAAGAAGCAGTAAAATTTCGAAACTGGTCAGCCAAATTATTTTGTTTTATTTTGTTTAATCCCCTCATCCCTAGATGATTTTTACATTTATGCCGTATAGTTGGACTACCGGGGAAACGTTAAGAAAAGTCCGATACAGTAGGCAACGCTTAGTCATGCATAATTATGGAGAATACAATTCCACTAAATTTTAAAATCGCTTTTTCTCAGAAATGGTAAATCTTAGAAGAAAAAAAGTAAGAACCATTTTTGTAGACATATGCTTGTTCTACAACTTTTGTTTGAAACATTTTTTGATAAAACTAACCGTTTCGCCAAAAACTCCAAAAAACCCATTTTTGTGACCTTTGACCTCGAATAACTTTTTTAGCAAACACAGGATTTATAGGGACTTTTTACAATTTCATTATGATGGTGTCCCCAACGTTTATGCAAAAATTCAGCTGGTTGGGAATTTATGCAAGGTTAATGTCTATTTTGACCGGGCTATAAGGTTAATCCGTCATTTGAAGCAGATATGTTCATTTTTATCTATGTGTAGCATATCGTCAAAAAGGTTATAAAATAGCGGAGTTTCTTAAACAAAATAAAGTCCTCAGTTGTTGTTACTTTTGCCAACATTGAATTTTGAATCGCAAATTTTTTGAAATAAAAATCTTCATAAGTCCCTTTGGTACTGTCAATTGGAATAAAACTATTGACTATTTGAACAAGCATCCATAACAGAATATTAAAAAAAATGGTTTTTTGACAAGCATTAATGAAACACTTACGAGGGTGTAAAGGCGGGATTTTGGGTAATTTGACAACAAAAATTAAAAGAATTATAATAGGACCCAGGGTTCAAGGGTGGAAAAGTAAGAAATTACCCCAACAATATTTCAAAAAATTTTAATGGTTTTTGTGCCGAACACATAGTATATATATTTATGTATATATATATATATATATATATATATATATAAATATATATATATATATATATATATATATATATATATATATATATATATATATATATATATATATATATATATATATATATATATGTATATATATAAAACATATCAAATTCCGAGAAATTTGAGAAATGTTACATATTTCTCTTACAAACAACATGAATCAAAACACAATTATTCTGAAAAACTCAAGCACAAGCAACCGATATTCTTCGAAAACAACCGCTTCACTAACCACCCGTATCTCCAGTAGACCAACTTCCAATACAGATTCAATTTCTTCAATCTTTCTTCAATCATCTTCACAACAGCCAGCCAAATATGAATCACTTACACAAAATTCATTTTTTTTTAGTCGAAATTACGAGTCACGTTTTCTCAAATACAAACCTTTGAATCGAATAATTAAGTATCTATTTTGTTCTTTACGTAGATAAGAGTTACTATCAAATATTGGCAGACCTAACTGTTGATATTGGACTGAATAGCACGTAATTATTTACTAAAGACTGCCACAGCCGCCAGAAATGTAATGAAAAATAGGTAGTTGTCTTTTTTTTGACTTTTCCTAAAACTCATAAATTTCTTTTTGAATCAAATAATTAGGATCGTATCTTGTATTCTATGTGTGAAAGAATTTCTTTAGTTTTCCTCGCCATCTAATATTTGCAAACCTGACTGCTGATATTGCACTGAAAGCACGTAATTCCTAACTGAAGCACAGCCGTAAAAAATTTAATGAACATCAGAAACTGACAAGAGAATGATTCATAACGTTGAAACATGTATTTGCATTTTTCTTTCAAGGATAATTCGCAATATTTTACAAACAATTGTCCACAACAGAACGAAAACGTTTAGATTCTGACAAGTAGACATGAGTGCTTATTCATATAAGCAGAACACACCTTAAATTTTTTTGAGTGAATCTCAATAAAATTATCATTTCCATTCTCAAAAATTCGTATATGTACTACAAAGTTTTTCATTTATCTTAGTTATTATTCTCTATGAGGTCAACCCATTTCATAAAGTGCAAGACAAAAGCATGATATATTAATTCTGCGCGTGCATAACCTACGCTTCAACATAAACAACAGAAAATAGAGACATATTTATTGTACATAAGGAAATATGTGTTGTGCCGATTACAAAGAATTTGACTTCTATTGGACATTTATTAACTTAATCGTTTTGTGTTTAGATTCATAATAAATTATAGATTTGAACTTTCAAATTTAATAGCACGTATATAACTATTGAAATTATAAAAAAAAACTAATGAACTCTAATAACATTTTCGGCATTATGAAATTAATTTTTTTTATACTCACAATTATTGCATTCGAACATAATATTCAACTTACCTTCTTCATAGGTTCAAATTTACCTAGTCGAAGTTTCAATATATCATGGAAAAATAGATAAAATGTTCGAAATCCTGTCTCTGTTCAACGAAATGTTCAAGTTTTCATCTAGAACGCGGAAAACCCCGTGAGCTTCGGCCGATAAAAGTGGTCTCTATGCTGCGTCCTGTCACCAAGGAGAGTAGCGGGAAACTGAGCGCTGAAAACTGGATTATTGAAAAGCGATGCGGGAACAGTCGACGCATGCACGCATTGTCGATGCAGCCCATTCCGATTTTCTATCGGAAAACTACCAATAAGTGGTAATAATGAGGAGAGTCGTTTGGGGTGGTTAGGTTTTCTTGCTTGGTTCATGTTCAGATATAGTGATTATGATTTCACGGTTGTAAAAGGTTCAATATACTTTGAAAATCACACTCTAATAGCATAATATGTGTTTCTATAATTCCAGATAATATATACACATCCGCTGAGGTGAAACATGAAGTCATCCTGATTTTGTTACTATTTTCTTAATAAACAACGCTATATTGTATACTTTCTTCAGACTGATACTCTGAAACTTACTTTATATAACATCACACATATTGTCAATTATCATTGATATAGGTATACCAGGTTTATTTCCAAGCTCGTAACACTCAGGTACTCTTTGAGTTTTATATGAACTATCACCAAGTTTATATGAAAGAAAAGTAATTTATTGTAGACATATAATAATGAGATCCTTTACAATTTTTATTTTGTTTCCTTTTATTCAAAATTGTTCAGAATTGTATGTATTTTTTCATTTTTCGGACATATCTAATGACTGTGTAAAAAATTCTCCAAAATTTAGAATATAATTATTCTTTGAATACCTTCTCAACTCTGCCCTAGGTCGTTTTCCTTCATTTCAAATAATTTTATATTTTCAATAGATGTGTTTGATGAAAAGCAATCTAGTCTTTCATATATATATATATATATATATATATATATATATATATATATATATATATATATATATATATATATATAAATATATATATATATATATATATATATATATATATATATATATATATATATATATATATATATATATATATATATATATATATATATATATATATATATATATGTATATGTTGACTGTGATAAGTATGTGTAGTAAAAATATTTTATTCTCTATGTTTCATTTTAATTTGTTGATTATCTACGTTAAGGTTTATAGATTTTGAAAAAGGCCATAAAATGGTCGAAACGTCAATAAACAATCATTTGCACGACAACTGAAATGCATCATTTAATGTGACCTGACACCAAGAAAATATTACGAAAAAATATATATATATGTATATATATATATATATATATATATATATATATATATATATATTATATATGTATATATACATATATATATATATATATATATATATATATATATATATATATATAATGTTCAGAAAGATTTCCGCGGTCGGAAGTATTTGAAAAACTTGGTTCACGGAATGAACCGCCTAAAAGATTTGAAAAATCTCGACGTTTCGGCTCCTTTTGCGAAGCCAACTTCAGGAGAATTAGAAAGGAAATAATTCAGACTCGTGGCCTCAATCTGCCTACTCCACGAATCGAATTAGAAGGAATCGGAAACAATACGATTGCGTGGTCTCAACCTGCCTACTCCACTAACCGTACTGCTTCCTGTCAACTCTGAAGTCTCAACCTGCCTACTCTTCAGAGTCAACTGACGGGCCGATCGTCGCGTGGCCGTATTTATATATATATATATATATATATATATATATATATATATATATATATATATATATATATATATATATATATATATATATATATATATATATATATATATATATATATATATATATATATATATATATATATATATATATATATATATATATATATATATATTATTTATATATATAAATATATATATATTTATATATATCAGTGGCGGATTCACCAGTAGGCTGAGTAGGCTGAAGCCTAGGGCGACAGATTTTAGGGGCGGCAAAATTGGGGCCAAAATTTTAAAAATTCTGTGAAACAGTAAACCCTGCAGGTTGTCTCTGTAACTTGCCGCTAATTTTGAGCTTAAAGAGCTTAAAAATCTACCTGGTAATTAATTTTTTAGCTCAAAAATGTTAATTTTAATACTTTTTTTGAGTTCTGTTCGGGTGAGAGAAGCAATTCTTGCTTAAAACGGGTGAAAAATTATCTAAGATCTACCTTGAGCCAAGAAAAGCTAAACGACTTAGCCCTTTTGTATATACTCAAAACTAATGAACAAGATTTCATAATTGTTGGTTTTGGGAATGAAAAATTGCGCAAAAAGGTATTGTAAAACTTTTTTCACTTAATTAATCATCAAGCGGATTGTCACTACATAATTGGATATATTGTTTTTAAACTGTAAGTAAACAAAATAATAAAAATGATTTAATTACATTTATTGAATATACATTATTGTGGAAGTAGTATTAACGTATGTGTACCTTGCCCCGCCTCATTAGTAGTACTAGTGATTGAGTTTTTATTATCTCAGATAATGCCCAAAAGAAAATAATCATTCTTTTGCAATTTTACCTAAATCGATGGGTTATAAGAATGATTTAGGAACTGACACATCGATCCCCTAGTTCAAAATCATACTAATTACAGGAAAAAGGTGGTCTAATTAGGACGATAGTGGACAAATCATAAAGTTACAATTTCATTGACAATAAAATTGTAATTAATATGATTGTGAACTAGTGTATCGTATATAGTCCGGGGAAGTAAGTATATAGAGAGGAAAAATTAAAAAGTAGGGGTTATTATTTTTTTTCAATCACGCTTTCTCTTGAAAACATTAACGATATCGAAACGCGGTTGGTTGCAATCGATAGGGGAAAAGTTGTAGTTTTAGGCATAAAATATAAATTTTTTTACATAACTTTTTTTAAAAATTTATTAAAAAAAAATTCTGTTTGTTGAGTTTTTCCTCATTTTTGCATTGAAAAATAAAGTCAATCATTATACTCATACTCGAAATGTATTTCCCGTTAAAAAAAACGTATTTCAAAAAAAAAATTGTTTAAATACAATAATCAGAAGCCGAGATATAGAAGCTCAAAGTTCGCTTCGTACTGTGACCATACTATTAAAAATTAAAAATGCGCGTGTATTAGTGAAGACCCGTTGGGGTGCTCGGCGGCAATGGTCTCCCCACCACTACGCCGAGCAGCTGCCGCGTTCATATTCGGGCGAACGCGGCAAGACTACTGATTTATTTTTGATGCAGTCAGTGACCCAACGTTATTTTAAATCTGCATTTAATCACCACACAGGTGAAACAATCTAATGCAACAATAAGAATTTGAACATTTTAAATAGTATGGTCACAGTACGAAGCGAACTTGGAGCTTCTATATCTCGGCTTCTGATTATCGTATTTAAAAATTTTTTTTTTTGAAATACGCGTTTTTCAACGGCAAATACATTTCGAGTATGAGTATAATGATTGACTCCATTTTTCAATGCAAAAATGAGGAAAAACACAACAAACAAAATTTTTTTTTTATAAATTTTCAAAAAAAGTTATGTAAAAAAATTTATAAATTTTTTTTTTATTTTATGCCTAAAACTACAACTTTTCCCCTATCGATTGCAACCAACCGCGTTTCGATATAGTTAATGTTTTCAAGAGGAAGCGTGATTGAAAAAAAATATATATATATTCGATTTTTGCGGCCGCCATTTTGAATTTTTCAAATCTGAAAATACGAAAATTTTTTATAGCACACCATCTATGTTTCTCTATGTTTTGATCTCGATATGGTTATTTTCAGTATGGTTGCCGGTTAAAACACGACCTTTCGATACAATTTTCATTTTTTGGAAAATTTTGAGTCGAAAAAATTTTCATTTCAAATGTCGACTTTCGTCTGTATTTGTGGAATTCTGGACTTCCATTGTCTATAAAAATATATCTGAAACAAAAATAAAAGAAAGGAAAATTTGATTAGTAAATGGCAACAAAAGAAAATAGCTGAAAAATTAATGTATATTAATTGTATAATTTTATTTTTTCACCATTTTCCAACTTATTATTTACTAATCTCATTTCATTTCTCTTTTTCCTTTTTTTCAGATAATACTAATTCATTGAATTTAATTTTTTCAGCTATTTTCTTTTGTTGCCATTTACTAATCAAATTTTCCTTTCATTTATTTTTGTTTCAGATATATTTTTATAGACAATGGAAGTCCAGAATTCCACAAATACAGAAGAAACATTGTCGAAACCATTCGAACTAACAGTCGACTTACGTCATTGTGAAGGGCATAAAATTTACTGTGAATTTGATCTCTACGATTTTTTTGTGCGAGTACATCAGAAAAAGTTATAAGCAAAAAATCATCGAATTTTAGTGCTTTCAAATGTGCTTGCAAGCTGTGTTTCGAGCTCTCACGGGATTTGGTCAGAAATTTAGGAAAGCGATGAGGGGTCAGTGTACTTACTTAAAAGAAATAATAACCCCTACTTTTTTTATTTTTCTCATTGATAGATTTTTTGATCTTACTTCCCCGGACTAATAGTAGAGGTCGGTAGGGGCGGCAAAATTTGAATAGCCTGCTAGCGGAAAATATCTAAATCCGCCACTGATATATATCATATTTATATATAGATATATATATATATATATATATATATATATATATATATATATATATATATATATATATATATATATATATATATATATATATATATATATATATATATATATATATATATATATATATATATATGTATATATGTATATATGTATATATATATATATATATATATATATATATATATATATATATATATATATATATATATATATATATATATATAGTATATATGTATATATATATATATATATATATATAATTATATAATCCTGCATTTTATTACTCCTAACGGACCTCTTCAAGTGAAATTACTAAACTGGAGTTGTTTTTGAGAACAACAAGTTTGGCTGTCTAGTTCCTAGCGGAAATTGTCCAAATTGAGTTAGAGAGTTGTTTGTGTGTGTAGTGACTGTTGGAGAGGTGTCTTTCAATCTTTTATGTAAGGGTTTTTGAGAATGGCGTAATTCTACATCTCCTCTGATTTCAGTAAGAAAGCTGACAATTTCTATGTGAATTGAGTTGATGTTGCGTGTTTACCCTTTTGACGTTTGCAGTTTCAATGAAAAATATTTTTAACTTAGTGTTAAATAACTTGAATCTTTCGTTCATACCGGCTTTCAAACTCTGCGCATCTCTATAGCCCCTGAAAATTCAGTTGAAAATCTGAAATTTTGTATGTTAATTGGTTTCAAGTTAGAGATTTCTCTTATGGGGTTTCGAAGGTTTCTTCTCACCACCGC
The DNA here is from genome assembly GCA_030704885.1 of Cynegetis impunctata. Classification (NCBI taxonomy): domain Eukaryota; kingdom Metazoa; phylum Arthropoda; class Insecta; order Coleoptera; family Coccinellidae; genus Cynegetis; species Cynegetis impunctata. The sequence continues at coordinate 213,474 of JARQZK010000761.1, forward strand.
TATTTTTATGTAACAATTTCATAATTTTTTCAGTAGTTTCCAGTTTAAGTAACAACAATGAAGAGAAAATACAGAGCTCCGTTGCCCACACAAGTTTTCAGATATTTCAGAAAATTCTCGTTGCTTTAATATGGTGTCTTGAATTTTCATACCTAAGTATAAACGCGGTCATTTTCCTTATTTACTACTCACTTTTTCATATCGAACACACGGAATCTTCAAATGTATTTATTATCAATAATGAAATTTCCATTCATCGCACAATGTAATCATAAATACTTGCCAAATGCGTCATAAAGATACTTTTATGAAAAAATGTGTCAATCGAAACGAAATAATCGTATCATCAGCGATATTTATAAAATTTTGGATTTTAAAATATTAAATACTGAAAGTAAGGGAATTAAACTTAATTTTTTAGAATCATTACAGATAAATAAATACAAACATTCCGGTCTCCTATTGAATAGCCAAATCGATCATACTTCAAGCCCCCTTCTTAATCTTTTCAAAATTACCGAACTACCTGACTAGCAGTTCAGAATTGGTTTTTCCTTTTCTAATAATTATTTGTAACCATCTTTGTATTTACCCCTTCTACATAATTTGTCATTTCTTGTTTTCGATATAACAGAGAATCATAGTTAGTTTGCCATTAGCATCTGAAGAAGGTGAAGTTCCACCGAAACGTGCGTCATGCGTTATTTCTTATAATAAATGTGTAAATTGTTATTTTTAACCATTGTTTCAATATATTTATAAAAATTTTCTGATTCTAAATGTTTTTGTGATTGCCTTTTGAAAGAACGTATGAAAAATTCTCGTATATACGAATTTTATGAAGAACTGGGGTTTTTAAACATGTGAATGAATTTTAAACTAAATATAAGTAAGAAAAGATTAAAAAAAAGTTTTGTTCACGAAATTAAGTCATGCAATATTTAGGTAACGTTGGGTTCCTTAACTGGTTACAAAAAAATAACACACAGATTTATATATTTGGGTATTAATTGAAAATATTTCACGTTAATTATTATCAAACGAAGTGAGAATTTCCTCTCATGGATCTTTCAAGTCTTAGAAGTCTGTATATTGTCCTGATTTCTTGTCTGGTAAAAGTGAATGTCTGAGTATATATTGTAATTTTTTATGTTTTGTTCAAGATATTCCTTAATGTATTGAGAGCTAAAAGTCATGATTTTGAATTTCATGTAAAGTGGACTGCAGTGTGTTCTACGGTTCACTCCTCCAATAGCACGAAGAATTGCATCTTGAAACTTAAATATTTTTTGCCAACCTATTGAATGACACACATAATGTATGAATGAATAAATGCAAAATATGCCATTTTTAGTAGTTCAATTGAGACTGATCTTTTCAGTTGTGTATTTGTCATTGGCATACATAATTAAAAGAATTGGTCTCAATATGGATCCCTGGAGAACGCTGCACAGCAAGCAGAGCCTTGAAAATATAATTTGGATGATTATTACGGAGACCATATGTGTCTCTGCTGTTAAACTGTTATAAATTATATACAATTTCTACCACTTCCTTCTGTTGGGGATACTTTGTATTATTATGTTGGCAATGTTTGTGAAATATCTGTTGTTCGTCGGCCTTAATGATCTAGCAAGCAGCTTTATTTTTTTTTGGATAGTATGAAAAATACCAACTGTTGACTTCAGTTTAAGCTTTAGATATTTCTGATTCATAATCTTTTTGGAAGATGAAGCCTATCTCTTATAAGTCCAAGATGTTCAGAGAACCAGTTGATAGCAACGTTTTTTTACTGGAAAAGCCTGGTTGAGAGTATTCCCTAAATAACTTGTAGGAATCTCACAACTATTATTCACATCTTCTTCCAACAATAAACTCTAATCTGTGTAGCATAAAATGTTAAAGCGCTTCTATTGTGATATGCTATACAAGTTTAATAATGCAGTTATTTAATTGAGCTTATTGATTGAATTGGAAAGCCTGCCCATAATGATCAGACATGTCGATGATACCCTAGTCGGCTTCGATATTGTAAATTGGTATCCATAAGAGCAGAACAAATCTCTTTCTTTTTATTATATAATTTAGCTGAGATTGAAATCACCACATAAAAGACTTCTTTTTTTTTGGAACGAAGTTTCTTACGGCAGGCTTGGAGGAGATAGGGATTTTGGTGCGCGACCAAACTGAAAAAAAAAGTGAGACTAAAACCGTATAAACATATAACGGAAGTGCAATGAGCATGCGTCATTCTTTCTTTATCTGTCTTCCTCTGCCACGACATATTATACTTACATGAAATTCTTGTCGAAGTACGTGGTGTATACTCACATTATAAACTCATTTTACTCGTAAATAAACACGTTTATTTTCGTATAGATTGTAAATCTTCAATACGATATTATTATTATATTAATAATTATATTATAATGTCGAATCCGAAGGAACTTCGTTCAAACCTGGTGTCCCGTGACATCACATCTTTTTTTGTCTATAAAATCTAGATCACTAATTTTTTCTTAAAATATATTCATATTCCCTAATGAACTTCTGTAGAGGCACACTATGATTTGATTGCTTTCTGAAGGTTTTACACCTGTCAGGTCGCAGTGGATCTCGGATGACATGGCTGTTATTTCTCCAACTGGTTCTGCTTTGAATTGATTTTGAATATAAATATTCGAAATATAGGACAGCAGAGCTGTGACGAGCACTGAAGAATAGTGCTTCGAGCACTAAGCATTAAACACTTGAAAAAAAAGGCTCCCGGTCTCGAGCACTAAGCACTTATTTTTTAAAAAGGCTTGCGATTACTAAGCACTTTGTGAAAGTAATTTGACATTTCGAGCACTAAGCCCTAAGTACTCTTTAAGGAATTGTTGAAATTGAGTTTATTTTAATCGGTAAAGAAATTGTAAGCTGGCATATGACTATGAGATCATTGACGGGTGAGAAGAGATGCAAAGGGTGTTACATATTCGATTCTCACTATTAGCTGGTAAGAACTATACAGGGTGTTTCATTGGTAAATGAACATACCTACGACAACCTGAGCTAGAGCTATCCTAGGCGAGTCAAAAAATCGATATATGATAGGTCTAATCAATTCCATAACCGAGTTTATGCACCAAAAATTTCAATTCCTCATAACTTTTGAATCAACCAGCATAGTCGGTTGATATTTGGAACGTATAATTCACTTCCACAGGTCGACCGATTTATATTTAAATTTAAAAAAAAATCCAGGTCCGCATTTGAAAATTATGGGACTTCCTCCAAGCGGAGATTCAACATATATATTAAAATTTTGGGATTTGATTGAGATATTTGAAAAGAGCAGAAAATTTTCAATGGGGTTCAGTAGATTTCATTGTCCCGCACGCCATTTTGCTCGAAGAGAGGTTCAGGGAAAGATCCAATTGAATATTGGAATTCCACTAAATTCTCAGAAAAATCGTACATTTTACGGAGGGGGACTTACGTCCCTCGGGATTGAAATCTGTTGCCCTCTGTAGTTAGCAGCCTTATAACTACCTTGATACATAAATAACTATAAGCATAGGCATTATCACATGCCATTTTTGATCAATTTCATAAAGATCATAGATACATTAAAATTTAGATAATACAGAAACAAGATATGCTTCTGTAATCTGTGACCTACGAACATTGATATTAGCTAAATGACACAGATTTTATTGAAAATAGGATAAAAAAGGACCTGTGTAGAATCTTAATATTAGTATAAAAAATTTTGGAAAGCACAGAGTATTGAAAGATTCATTATTTCATATTAAATATCCCATGCTTATTATTCATATTTCATCAGAATATAGGTACTGAAAAAACTATGCGATTTAGATAGTTGAGTTCCATGCCCATAAAAAAATCCAAAATTTTCATTCAATGTATTGACTACATACAAGTAACATATAAATATTGGTGTACAACTCATCAAAATAAAAAAAAATTCAGACATCTCCATTAGCTTTTAATGAAACTGAGTTTTCGAAGTTCCTGTCACTCAGAGCATGACGTCTTGGTGCATTTACTATAGACGCTAATGAAAACAGTCTTTCAACAGGAGCACTTGATGGAAGGAGTGTGTTGTATTTTATAAATAATTTTTTTATTGACTTGACACTAAAGTGAGATGTTTATCACTGGAATGATATCAACAGACGATCATAGCGCTGCCGCATACGCATATTCGTGTTACGACAAGTTTGGCTCAGGGCTTAGTGCTTAGTAATCCGCAGAAGTGCTTGGGAGCACTTCAGTGCTCGGGAGCACTTTTGGGATTACTAAGCACAAAGCCTTTTGATGAAGGTCTTCAATTACTAAGCACTAAGCACTGCTTTTGAAAAGGGCTCGGAAGCACAGTGCTCAGGAGCACAAAAGGGCTCCGAGTGCTTTCACGAGCACAAAGCACAATGCTTTGGCACAGCTCTGATCGACAGTAGGTAATAGTTTGATAATAGATAATATTTCTGAAATTGGTAGGTTGGTATTTGCCTGATTAAATTTCAACCATGTTTCCGAAACACAAAGCACACCATCACCATCATAAGGCGGAAACACATTATTGAATTGTGATACAACCCAACAAAACGCGACCGTGTTGAATAAAATCAAATCCTTATAATTTCTATGACCAGAATCACACTATGAACACCCTACGCCATGCGATACAGGCACACGCTACCTGATCCAGTCGACATGGTGCGCGCTGTATGTTTCTAGGTAACACAACTAACACAAGATGTCACGCGTGCGTTCGGGAATTGTCAAATAACGCGTACGTTGATACCCTATAATTTTTTGAATTTTGGCAGAAATTTGACAAAAATTAACGAAGAACAATTAATTGCTTGTGTGTTGTGCGGCATCGCGTGTTGGTAAGTGCACATTACACATATCGGCACGTTTTGTCGCGTCGCGGTTCACATAGTGTTTCCGGTTTTTATTATTTGAAAATTTATCTAATTCTAAGAATTTATTGTTATTTCCCTGTATATTCAAATGAAAAGCAATTATTGTTATTTTGACCCGGTCAGCCAGGTTCTTTCCTATCGTGGTCGTGGTAGGTCCTCCACGGCAAGTTGGTGTATGGTACATCCACTAGGGATTGTACACATTGTTGTGTCTATTTATCCTATTGAAGAAAGAGGGAAGTTTTCACAACTTTTGGATTCAGTTGTCTTCTTAAAGTTAAAGTTATACCTACGATGAGTAACACCCGCTGGTCAAAATTTCTCCCTGTAAACAAGCTCTCGCAAGTCAAAATCTATGACGATGGTGAAGCATCTACAGTCTTTTCTTTCATATTTCACTTTCACTTCATTAACAACAATATTTCCGGTTAGGACTTATTAATAATATACTGTTACTGTTTCACTGTTTATCTTTATCCTAGATTTCCGTGTTTTTTGTAGATTCTGCACAGCGTAGGTCGGATGATTCGATTCAACTGTGACATTTTTTCCAACCACAGCTGGAGGCAACTTTGCACCATTTACTCATTTTTACTTTCATTGGTCAATTTTGATCCAGCATTGATTGGGTGGTTACTGAGAAGATCTTTCGATTTTTTTTTAGAATGACAGTTTGTATGGATACAATCTTTTCTTTGAAAAGTTTATTATTACTCAGTAGAACTTCATTTTTACTTCTAATTTCGTGCAATAATTTCTTGAGAGATTGATTTTCAATTTTAAGAATTTGCAATAATAATGTTTCATCATGGGAAATTGAAGCGATGTTCAAATTACCTTCAGGGATGAACAAGTGGTTATTGTTCTTAGTCCCAGGAACGCAGCAAACCATTCTTGAGTCGTCAAATGATCGTAGCTGAGGATAATCTATTTCGAAACAAGATGAGTGAAATTTATTTGCGCACTCAACGCACATAATGATACTAATTTTTTTCTCTTTTTGAAGCACTCAAAATGTCTTGTATTTGGATGAGTTATCTCCTAGCTATCAGAGCACATACCGTTAGTATTCGCCATTTTTTTTATACTTCCTTACTATTTGCACGAAATTTCATCCATAGGTTTCAGGATATAAGAAAAAAAAATTCAATGTATGAGTTTTTTTGGCAGGATTGTAAATAGTGTTGTAACTGTTTAGTGACTGCCTTTTCCATGTTGGCATACGAGCACATTCTATATCATATTTACTAACGAAATCAGAGTATTTCAATGTGAACATGAATTCTCACATGTTCAAACACTTCTCAACATATTTAGATGCTCTTATCCTATACAAAAATTACGGAGTGGAGCAGAGTAAAGAAGTTAGTGCTCACCACGAGAGTGGCTGAAGAGGTGATTTTTCACCTGTCAGCACCAGGAAACACCGGACCTCTTCAGCACGCGGTCGAAGAATGCCGTAAGCAAAAACCATTAGAAACACAATGCTGCAGTATACGGCCATGCATTCCGATTACTTCAATGATTGAGGTCTGTGAAAGTAAGATATAAGAAGGAAAATTAAATCTAGGTTTAATATCATATAAAAAAAGTTTATGTTTGATTCTTCTTTACCTAATCATATGTTGCGACAGATATTTTAATAGAAACTTCATCATCGTAATATAATTTTAAAATTTTTTCCAAAAAACAACTTCCCTAGCGGATATAAATAACATAATGGCTCAAATTTATCATTTGTTATTTGAATTAGGAAGGCCAATACTTATTGAAATTTGAGGAACATCGTTATAAATAAAATATATATCAAATTATGACAAAATCAATTAAATATATTTGACTCGTTTCGTATCACTGTACCATCATCAAAAACGAAAACTACCTAAAGTTAATTTGGTAAAGTGAAATATTATTTGAAATCTATCAAATATTTTTTTTTTACGTTTAGCTTTAGTTACTTTTTATATCTAATGATGGTATAGTGTACCAAAACGAATCATATAAATTCAATTAAATTAGTGAGAATGTAATATATATTTCATTTATTAGGATTATATTATTAGGAACTTTTTATTATTTGATGTTCTTTGAATGTATTTCAGCGGTCGTTGGTGAGTAAGACACTGATTTGATCCATTGCAACCGATCGATATGTGATACTGACTGCCTAATATGGTCTTCACAGCTGCTTATCGCTGTAATATTTAATATGTTTAACATTCTACACTTTAAGGATGAGTGAAAACATTCGAACGATCGCAGCTTCAACCAGGATAATTTTCTGTCTGAATCAGCGATCGTCGAAACATTTGGAAAAGTATAATTGTTATATTCCTAGTGCAATGAGGTATTTCCCATCCAGTTGAAACCAACAGGTACGATACTGTTTTAATGACCGATTATCCAAAATTTCAAGATATTTCTCAGAATTTAAAATTCAATCGTAAATAGGACTCTTTATTTAATTAGTTGTCTTTTAGAAGGCAAACATCGTTGAAATGGAACTTTCTCGGAAATTCCTTTTCCTTGACAACATTTGAATTTTGAACAGCCTATGACTGCTCGTTTTTTCTCCTCAAATTGCCTTGCCTGTTAAATGTATCTTCGACTGTCTAAACTATTTTCTCCAAAAAAACTTAGAATTTTCTTGGATGCGGATCAGAATAGTTTCTCAAATGTGTAACCTAGGTAACAGTAAGTATTGTTCCGATCTGGGTTTGGCCCCATGATTGATGAAATAATTTTATCTAAACTTTTCGTTGTTGATTCGTTGTACATAAAAAGGAACATTTCCTCGAACTTTCTGAATGTTCTTGATATCATTTCATCACTTAACTTCACTTGAATAGTTCCTTCTTTCCATCCCAATTATTTCCAAATTACAATCTTTTATACATGAGCAAACTTAGTAAAGTTTTAGGTGTATTAATTAATGTAAACAAATTATATCTGCAACTGGAAAAATAATTCACATGAATATAAAAATATATTCAAATATATATATATATATATATATATATATATATATATATATATATATATATATATATATATATATATATATATATATATATATATATATACAGTGGCGTAGATAGGGGGGGATCAAGAGGATCAATTCCCCCCATGAGCCAACGAAAATTATAATAGAATTTAATAAAAGTCTTCGTTTGAACGTATTAAAATATTCATGAAATTTACTAAGCACTAGCACCTCTTTTGATATTATGTATGTGCAATTATATAAAAATCATCTAGATATATCTTTGTGACGGCTGTGCAATTGGGTATTATATAATTTGCGAGCTTAAAACAATCAGAAGCCGCGAAATGGATGCTCGCTATAATTATGGACAGATTGAGCACATGTAAAGTGAATATCTACTCATAATTTTAACATAATAATAAACCAAGAAATTGAATTGTTTTTTCAATTTTGGGTAAAGTAACTAGTAGTTTTGAGCATATTTTATTCAAAGTTTAGTAAGTTCAATCGGTCACTATGAGCAGAAAACGTGCTCAAAAAAGTTCAAATGGCTCTAATGGAAAATTTTTATTTCGAAAGGAAGAAGTCAACCAAAATCTCCTCGCATTTCTTCTCTCTCTAAATTGTATATTGTACTTACTATCAAACAAAACTGCTCAAGCTTTTGTGAAGTATTATATCTAAAGCACGAGCAGTTTCGTTTAATAGTATAGGTAGTATAAAATTTAGAAAGGGAAGAAGTACGAGGAGGCATTGGTTGACTTCTTCCTTCGTAAATAAAATTTTTTATTTCACTTACGTTTTTTGGTCCTAGTGACGGATTAAATTCCTGTTTACATTCGAGGAGCGTGACTTTTGCTCATAGAAGATTTTCAATCAATATTTATTATTTCGAATATTTTTTGAGGTAGAATAGGTATCAATATATGTTTAACTCGTGGCTTCGATTGTCAATTTAATTACTCCATATAATTTGGAAGTTAATAAAAATTGTCGAGTTAGTAAAAATTTTCTTCTGATGGCGTTCAATCTATTTCTGGACTTATACATCATAGAGATAGATTTACTAATCATGAGAATATAGTGTAGTCAACAAATGCTTCTTTTGTTAAACTTTTTTCATGAGTCTCGAAAGAATATTATGAACAAGTTGTCATTCGATTAGGAAGAGCATGTAGATATTTTTTGAAAAAGTTAAGTTCCGTTCGCGAAAATTGTAAAAGTTATAATCAAAAATTATCTCAAGAACTAATAGATATTTTTGATATCTAAATGAAGATACAAGAAGAGGAGGATATTTTCTGGAAGAAAGTCTCCAGGAACTGTAGAATTAATATTTATAATTTTCTCAGAGGGGTAATAATAAATTGAGGAATGAAAAATTTCAGGTTCTTAATGGATAGCGAATGAACAATAATCCAGCGACAAAACATTTTTATCGCAATTTTTCAATTAGTTATGCAATAGTTTTTTGCTGCTTGAACAAGAACATTGCAAGTGTGATAACTGTTAGACTATAGATCTGATATTTTTTCCCTTTCTTGAAGCTAGTTTCGAAAGACTGCAGAAAAGATCCCTGTTAAAAAAAAATTAAAATTAAATTTTTTAGTTTTTTATAACAATTTACTTAGTTGCAAAATTAAACACTTTAATTAATCATAAATTTTTTTTCTTGATTCTCTTGAACATTGAAAAAAACCATTTCCGTGTAGCTTCCGATAATAAAAAACAGATCATTAAAATTATAAAGAAAATTTCATTTTGATGTTGCAAAACTACGTAAATTGTTAATAAACAACTGAAAAATTGAAATTTTTCAATTTTTTCAACGAGGATTTACTCTGAATCCTTATAATAATAGCTCCAAGAATGAAAAAAATCTCAGATCTATAGTGAATAGTTATCACACTTACAATTTTCATGCTCAAGTGCCAAAAAATTGTTAATAAACTATTGCATAACTAATTGAAAAATCGCTATTATCGCCGGAATATTGCTCATTCAACGATTTAGTAACTGTCTGAATTTTTTCATTCCTTAATTTTCATATTTAATATGATTAAATAATGTTTATTGTTGAAGTATCCTTAATGGGCGTGACTTGCCCAAACCAAATAACCCGTTTTCTGCCGTATGTTTACCTGTCTGAGAAAATTGTAAATATTGATCCCATAAATCCGGAAGTCGAGTCGGAAATTTCCTATTTTTTTCGAATCTTTCTTCAGATTTAAAATATCTCAATCAAATTTTGAAATATTGGAAAAAAACCAAACCCCCTTTTTTCAGTATATTGTTTATAACTTTCACAATTTTCGCGAGCGAATTTTTATTTTTCTCAAAAAACATCTACATGCCATTCCGAATTTAGTGAAACCTTTTTTTTTTTTTTCGAGACTGCTGAAAAAAGTTGCACAAAAAAGCATTCGGTGAATTGAAATTGACAAAGCAGCTGATAAATTCATCAGAACTGATGAGCTTTATCAAAATTTTTTTACTGCCACACCTGCTGTTCTCATTAGTTGAAAGTGCGGAAGAAATATTCAATTCGTAGAGGCGATGTTAAGCCTAAAAATTCAATAAGAGAGTTAGATGATTGCCTAGAATTTTTTTTTTTTTGAATTTCATGTTGCTCAGAATATTAGCTACGCCGCCGGTATCGATGTTTGAAGAGAATAAAAACGATTCAAAGGAGCACGATAAAAGAAATGGAGTTTCAATGACCCTTCTGAAAATTCATTGCAAATAAAAAACTCATGTTGTCCAATTTTTGTTATTGAAAGGTTTGACTGCTCTGGCAACATCATGATATTGGAATCACAGCTGACGAAGTCATAAATGGATTCTCAAAAAACGCCAAAAACCAATGATGTATATATCCAATTAAATAAAATTCAAATTTTCACTGATTTTTAATTAATTTTTTCCAATTCAAATAATTTGAATTTTTTGCAATTTAATTTAATTTTTCTGCTTATTTTGTACTACCTACATGGAAGATTATTTTTATCAATAAAAATAGAACGAAGAAAAACTTATGAAATTTTGCACTTAGTCATTTCCCCCCCCCCCATCGCAAAAAGCTATCTACGCTACTGTATATATATATATATATATATATATATATATATATATATATATATATTTATTTATTTATTTTATTTATTTATTTATTTATTTATTTTATTTATTTATTTATTTATTTATTCTTACACAACTTATACAATTATTATCATTACCAACACAAATTCAGGCAATTAATTATAAGTAAACACAAGAAACAATCCATGAAAGAACTATATAATACTAAACTATAAGGTCAGGAACAATAAAGTAATGAAAACGTTTAAGTTCATGCACCTAAGTGACTGAACACTTGTGTTGTGCAATTCCAAAAACACATTACAGTGATGTGGACACTTTGCAGACATGTTTGAGCAAAACATCTCAGCAATTTATCATCTAATACTTATCATACTTATTCTAAAATTTTTATAAAATCTATGTAATTTCGAAAAATAAATTTTTTTGATTCAACTGAAAAACTTTTTAGTCCAGTCATAAGCCTAATCTCTATTGGTAAGAGATTGCATGCTTTGGGCAAGGTGTAAATGAAAAATCGATGGCAAATTTCCTTCTTGAATCTTTGGGTCGACAGAAACCCACCAGCACATCCACGGGTTTGATATATCAAATGACTACAATTCCGGAAAAGTTTGTTTTTGAAGGCATGTACACATAAACTATGAAAGTATAGTGTCCGGATATTGCACACATCTTCAGTAAAAAGTAGACTGGTGTGATATCTCCTTTGTTTCTTAAATATAATTTTTAGTATAAAGTTTTGAGTAATAATTAGTTTCTTTAATGAGTTCCTGTACATACCTCCCCATACAAAGATGCCATATCGAAAAAGTGATTCGGCTAGAGACTTGTAAATCAGGAGAAGTAACTTTCGTGAAAGAAATTCTCTTAGCTGGTAGAATTTGTAGATGAGCTTCCTCACCTTCTTCGACAAATAATCTACATGATCACCCCACTTTAAATGCTTATCAATAATTATACCCAAGTACTTGACTTCATTAGCCTCCTTAATTTCATCTTGTATATCAGGGACTTTTATACCAGAAAAATCTGGTCTATTTGCTCCAGTTATACTGAAGGCTATATAATTCGTCTTCTTAACATTTAATGAAAGTTGGTACACGCTTAACCATTTTGTAATTTTGTGAAGATCGCGCTGAACAGCTATTTTGGCTTCCGCCCAGGAGTCTTCACGAAATATGACGACTGTATCATCTGCGTAAGACCCGTCACCAACGACAAAAGAGAATTTATATATACGAGAAACAACACAGGACCAAGAACAGTACCCTGAGGCACGCCCACCTTTACAATCCCAGGTTGACTTATTGTGTCATTAACCTTTACACACTGTTCACGATTTGAGAGGTAATTCTTAAAAACATCCAAAACTATTCCTCGCACACCACAACATTCCAGAATGTGCAGCAGCTTCTCATGGTTGACAGTGTCAAATGCTTTAGCTAAATCCAGAAAAACCGCTATACATCTTTTATCCTTATCAAGACCCTCTGTAAGGTCCGCAATAACCGAGCACATAGCATCAGCCGCTGATTTGCCAGCACGAAAACCAAACTGTTGCTCACTTAAAATATTATTCTGATCAAAAAATTTAACGACTCGACTTTTCAGACATTTTTCAAAAATCTTTCCAAAATTATTGATCACACTAATTGGTCTGTAGTTTGAAATTTTTGATCTTTCTCCCCCTTTATGAATCGGAGTAATCATTGATGTTTTAAACTGACTGGGGACAACCCCTTTCAAGAAAATTGAATTTATGATATGTTTAAGGGGTTCTAATATACGAGGTATGGCAATTTAAAACCCGGAATCGAGCTCCGAGGGGCAGCTAAATTAATTTTCGGCGAAATTTCGATCATAATCCTTCACAGTAGTCTCCTTGGAGTTCCACGCACCGCTTCCACCTCCGCTCCCACGCCTCGAAGCACCCACGGTAGTCGTCTTCAGTTAGGGTGTTCAGCGCCACCGTCGCAGCTTCTTTCGCCTCCTGTACACCGCCGTGGTGGGTCCCCTTCAGGTACTGCTTCATCTTTGGGAATAGGAAGAAGTCGCAGGGAGCGAGGTCGGGGCTGTAGGGGGGGTGCGGCAACGTTGCGATGCTTTTTTTGGCTAAAAACTCGCGAATTCGTATCGACGAATGTGCAGGTGCATTGTCATGATGCAAGAGCCAACCATTCTCCGCGAGTTCGGGCCTCACGCGGAAAATACGGGCCCTCAGCCGCTCAAGGACACCTTGGTAGTACAGTCCGGTCACTGATTGTCCCTCTGGAACGTATTCCCGATGAATTACGCCTTTGATATCAAAGAAAATTACGAGCATGGACTTCATTTTTCGATTTGGACATCCTGGCTTTCTTCGGGCGCTCCCCCGCGTTCCACCAACTGCTGACTCTGTCTACGCGTTTCGGGATCGTACTCGAAATATCCAAGATTCATCTCCGGTTACCACAGTACTCATCCAGTCCCTCCCATCTGTCTCAATTTTCTCTAAAAGGTCACTGCAGATGCACATTCGAAGGTGTTTTTGGTCCAACGTGAGCATATTTTCGGCACCATCTTTTGCACAATCTTTCTCATGTCTAGCTCCTCGTGTAAAATCTGCCTAATGGTTTCCTTATTGATGTTTAACTTGTAGGACAACTCTCGGAGTGTTAACCGACGGTCTGATGTTACCAACGTGCGGATACGATCGACATTGGTGGGGGTACGAGAGATGACGGCTGCGCCCGGCCTCGGATCGTCCTCTATCGAAACACGTCCCTCCCTGAACCGCTTTGCCCACTCGAACACGGCAGTTTTCGACGGAGAATCATCTCCATACACGTCTTTAAGTTTACGAAAGATTTCCGCGGAGGTTTCGTTTGTTTTAACCAAAAATTCGATAACCGCGCGTTGCCTCTTAATTAGGTCACTCATTTTCGCGACGTATAGAAAAAACCTTGCTTTACAAAAACACGCGGGAAACACAAACTAAACGTGATACCGCGTTAAAAATTTAACTGGTACTACTGAAGAGTCCCCTCTTTCGAACGAGACCAGAACGCGCCGGCTGGTTTGTTTAGTTCGGGAGATATCGGCCGATTCCGGGTTTCAAATTGCCATACCTCGTATATTGATGATTGTTTTTTATAATATCTGCTGTTATTCCGTCCATTCCTGGTGAACTAGTACTTTTTAATGTGGATATATGCTTTATAAGTTCTGCATTTGTAACTGGATTTAGAAACATACTATTAGAATTTATCGATAATTTTTCTGAACAATTTGATTTATTTATATTTTTTACCATATTTAAGCCGATGTTGATAAAGTATTGATTACAGTAATTTGCCATTATATATATATATATATATATATATATATATATATATATATATATATATATATATATATATATACCTATATATATATAAAGATTTGTGACTCTACTTCATGATATTTGAAACTTATGTGAATATTCTACTCTGTAAAAAGGCGCAAAGCTATTAACAGTTTTGAATGAAAATATTTTTCAGCTCGATGACGCCCATAATGTGTATCTAATGACAAATCACAAAGATGAACGGGAATAAACTTCAAGGAATTTCACATTTATGTACACCATAAATATGAAACATATATATATATATATATATATATATATATATATATATATATATATATATATATATATATATATATATATATATATAAGGCTTGCCATACGTCCCGGTTTGAACGGGACAGTCCAGGTATTTTGCTCTTGTGAAAACGGCTATAAGATGTAAAAATTAATGAATAATGGCTGTAAGTAGTTTAACTATAACAATAGGCCTATGAAAAGGGAGGTTCACTATCACTTTATCGGGCAGAGAGACGTGAGCGCTTTGTTTTGAAAGCAAAGATTAATATTGTCAACTTATTAAATATTTGTTCTTTTAGTTTGAACAAAAAAGTTTTTTAATTATTATTTTGAAGTTAGACAAAAAGTTACAGTTTTCCAAAAAAAAATAACTTAGTGATTGTTCAACTAAACAATTTCATGACGTACCTATTTGAAATTTTATTTTAATAACACTTCTTTCTAGATGGTAGACCAGCAAAAATTATCATTAAAAAGGAAAAAATATATATTTTTAAGTATCAAAAGTTCCTTTTTATTTTTGAAAGTTGTGTACAACTAACAATTTAGGGTTCCAGATTCCCCCCTCCCGTTACTTGCGAGGCTGAAAACTCACAATTTTGTTTCTGATTTTTGAGGAGGACCCTCCGCTCTACTGGGGGTATGGAATACCCCCAGACTCCCCGATAAGGCCATCCCATATTAATGTGTTCCGGTTTTACTCAACCAAAAATATGGCAAACCTATATATATATATATATATATATATATATATATATATATATATATATATATATATATATATATATATATATATATATATATATATATATATATATATATATATATATATATATATATATATATATATATATATATATATATATATATATAAATTATTATTGGTGCGGAGTGTCGGATAATTTATCAGTTTTGCGGATGATAATGCTATAATAATTTATTCAGGAAAAAACTGGATAGACCTGGAAAAAAAACGCAGAATCTGACTACTTAAAAATAGATGATTGGTTGAAGCAATATGTTTGGACGTTAAATATCACAAATGCGAAATATATACGTTCCGCTATACATAAGCGTTTGTTACCTCGTGCACGCCCCTCAATATTGTTGTAGATGATGGTACGTTCACCATTCCATAGTGAGAACAAATACCTTGGCGTAATGCTGGATTGTCTTGTCACCTCAGGTGTGACACCCAAGTCAATAAAGTGATTGCTAAGTTGAGATGTCTATTACCAAGATTTAGAAAACTCTCCCTTGTTCTGCTAGACGGAATTTACCAAATAAGTATCCTATAGTAACGTATATATGTGTATAGATATACATATATATATATATATATATATATATATATATATATATATATATATATATATATATATATATATATATATATATATATATATATATATATATATATATATATATATATATATATATATTATATATATATATATATATATATATATATATATATATATATATAACATATATATACATATATATATATATATATATATATATATATATATATATATACATATATATATATATATATATATATATATATAATATATATATATTTATATATATATATATTATATATATATATATATATATATATATATAAATATGTGCATCATGGTATTCTTTTGGACAAGTTGTGCTAATACGTAAGTGGAGAGAGAGAGAGAGAGAAACAGCTTTATTGTCTTATAAAATTACAAAATTTTGTCGACAAAGCACATACCTATAAAAAATTGAAAATAAAATTTAACAATGATAACTAATTAAACAAAACACACTTTTAATCGTTGAACAAAACAAGAATCTATTAAATAGAAGAACAAAATAGAAAAACATTTATCAGTCGATTATGTATAAACATATGTTAAGAATCAACATATTTGTCAACTAAACTTATTATACAGATATAAAATTTTGTATATTACAAAAAAAAAAAACAAAACATTAATATATGTTGCTACTAAATGTGGATCTCAAGGGTCTATGTTACATTGTGAAATTCAGTTACAGAATAAAATTCTGCCACTGAGTAAAATGGTCTCTCCAAAAGAAAAGCCTTAGTTGAACTTCGGAACTTTTTGTACGTACTCAAGGATTTTAGCTCCAACGGTAGATGATTGGATATCCCCTCAATTAGGTGGAAACTTTTGTATCCAATAAAAGGCAGTTCGTAGTTGTTGACGATTATTTATCTGAATATGCATTTTCGGATATAAGTGTGCCTCAGGGTTCCATACTCGTCCCCATACTTTTTATATTATACATCAACGATCTGGATCAGCTTCCTGTACCATCACATTTCACGACGTATGCTGATGATGCCGAACTTGTTGTTTCTCACTCATCAGATCTGTCCTTGACAGATATGTGCCTGAAAGTATTAAGTCGCCCGAATGGTGGTTTTCAGCTAGTGATTTTTACCTATACTTTAACAAAACGAAAGCGCTTAGATTTCATCATGTGCAAAACACGTGTGAATACATAGCGTTCAGAACCAGTGAACAGTCTCGTGTGGTTTCAACTGACTTGGATCATGCCACCTTTTTGTGTCGGATAGACAAAAGTCTGAACTGGAAGGAACACTCCCAATCCCAATACCTATTTTCTAGGTTGAATTCAATTTCTTTTCAGTTGAGAAATCTGCGACATGTCCCTGGCTCAAAAAACAGATCTACGCTCCATGATTGGCCTTTCAAATCGTAAATTATGCAGACCTACCTTTCAAGATCTTAAAATATTAACTCTGGCTTCCCTTTTTATATATCAATTATGTGTAGGTATATGTCTTCACAAGCAATTAATCTACATTCGAAAAAAATAAATTAAAACTATTTTGTACTAGTTGATAAATATCAGTTAACCTATTAATCACCTAAATATATGACACCTAGATTGTTTGATGCTCTCCCAACGGATTTGAAAAGTTGTGGTTCTATTAATATACTCAAGAGAAGGTTGAAGCAATTCCTTGCAGATTATTGTTATTATGAAGTTAAAGATTTTTTTTCTCTCATTCTTCTGTGTTGACTTTTTCTCTACAGTTTTTTGGCTGTCTTAAAGAAATAAAGAGTTATTATATATATATATATATATATATATATATATATATATATATATATAAATATATATATATATATATATATATATATATATATATATATATATATATATATATACTATATTATTTTATTTCAGTATATATGTAGGTACTTATTTTTGGGTGGAGTTGTGCTCTATTACATTACATAAAGAACAGGTCAACATAGGTGCAAACTGATCTCTTTGTATATTTCATAAAATTACATTTTATGAAATACAAGATTTATCACAAACAAATTGCTGTAACTGATGAAGGAAAGAGTGCTCTTGATCTGTAAGGTATCGATTGATTAAAAAGAAAATAATAAGTCAAATACCAAAATGAATTATATGTAACGGGGTGTGTTTTAGACTTTCAATCTAGAAAGCGGCGTAATACGGCGAGCGGTTGTTTTTCTACAACGAACAAGCGCTATTCCGCCGCCAACTAGAACTTGTTGAAGTTGTCAGCGTCAGAAGCCGCTTTGTGAGTCCGTTCTTTGAGACATCTAGCGGCTGTCAGTAACAGCACGTGCAATTTGTTTTCCAATATGGCGACCGTACACCCTTCAAATGCACTCTTTCTGCTTTAACGCGCCTACTCATTTCCCAGCTCTCCCTACCCCGCTTCAGTCCTCTTCGTAAAACCATCGGATATTTGGTTCGCGAGTATTCCTGAAGATATATTATTCTTTCGGAAGTACAGATTTCTTGAATTCTCTGGCGTAACATATTCTTTGTTTAATAAATCCAATAACTTCTATAATCAACCATCACTCAAGCAATTTTTTGCACATAACTCGCAGCTATTTCAAATAATTTTCAAAAAATATGTATACAGAGTGAAGAAACCTAATATCCTAACATGTTTTTCATTCCGAGAACCAAGTTTTTCAAATACTTCCGACCGCGGAAATCTTTCTGAACATATATATATATATATATATATATATATATATATATATATATATATATATATATATATATATATATATATATATATATATATATATATATATATATATATATATATATATATATATATATATATATATATATATATATATATATATATATATATATATATATATATATATATATATATACCTATATATATATATATATATATATATATATACCTATATATATATATATATATATATATATATATATATATATATATATATATATATAGATATGTTTGTATCAAATTAATTTATTAAATTATCAAATTTCGTTTCGCTCTGAAGTTCAATTCCCCATATCAGTTCAACTGCTCAAAAAAAAACACTCTTCCAGGTGTCATTAAAAATCCAAGAATCCCGCGTTCATATGTTCAATGGCGGTCTAAATTATTAATACGTTTTCGAACTAGTGAACTAGACTGAACCGACAATACTGGTAGACGGTTATAAAGAAATTCCAGAATTTATTTCTTAATCGGCGTTTTTCATTACCTTTGAACATTTAACACGGGTTTTACAATTTTGAAGGTATTATTGCATTTGCAGATATTAATGTCAGTCATTTTAAATGTGAAATTTTTTATTACTTTGGTAAAATGATACAACGGTATTGTACATTTCTTGATATTTGTTGATAAAAATTGACCTATATAAAAGGAATAGGTACGATATAAAATACATCATTATTTGAAATCAAAAATTCGAAAGGAGCTTTTCCATACTAACTAAATAGGTATAAACATAGGAACCTGGTTTGTATGATAAAAAAAATGTAAAATGAAATAAAATACAGACTTACAATGGCACATTTTTAAAAGTAATTTATCATTTGCTACTAAAAATAACATATCTTATTCTGTACGGTGATATCTAGCATATAATGCAAATTGTATAATGGCGTCTGACAAGCAACATTTCAAAATTTATATTACAATTGTTCAGACTACCTACTACTCTCGTGATCTATATGAATATGTGATCTTAGTCAGAGGTATCATTGAGAAATTCCTGCATTGAGTAATAGCATTTCCCTACCAAAAACCTCTTGAGATATTTCTTGGGCAATGTTGTTTCACATTCTCTGAACTCCATCATTGCACAAATCTTATTGTAGCATTGGGTTCCCATATAATTGAGATTTTCCTACCCAATTGATAATCTGGAAAACCCCAAATTGATTTCGTCCTTCTGTCGTGTATTATGACCGTTTACCTCCTTTCTTGTCTTCAAAGTGTCCTGTTTATTAATAATGTAAACAATCAATGAGTAAATAAATAAACTTGGTAACGACATAACACCCGATTCAACAAAGTGATATTTACATGGTTCTTTATTAGGCTAGTTCAGCATGCATCTTATAATTTTTTTTTTTGAATAATAAATAGTTGGCCAGAGTTATGGGTTTTTCCCCAGAAAACTAAACCATATGAAAGAGACGGCTGAATAAGGTCAAAGTATAGTAGTTTGAGCAAGTCGATCGATACTGTATTCCATAAGTTCCTGATAATGAAACAATATGAACTCAGTTTTGAGGCTGTATGATCAACATGCTCATTCTATGTGAATTTCTGATCTAGATAAACTCCTAAACATTTTGTACAAGCTGAGTTCTCCAGGGATCTTCCTTTTGTTTTAAGTAACACGCGTTCGTTTAAAGTTACATTTTTCGTATTAAATTGGACAGCTATTGACTTGTCTACATTTAAAGAGATTGTATTATTACTGCACCATTGGGATATGATTATAATAGATTCATTGGATTTGTTTTGTGTTTCTCTCTTAGATTGTCCTGAGACTCCAGGGATCTTCCTTCTGTTTTAAGTAACATGCTTTCGTTTATAGTTACATTTTTCGTATTAAATTGGACGGCTATTGACTTGTCTACATTCAAAGAGATTCTATTTCCATAAGTTCCTGATAATAAAACAATATGAACTCAGTTTTGAGGCTGTATGATCAACATGCTCATTCCATGTGAATTTCTGATACAGATAAACCCCTAAAAATTTTGTACAAGCTGAGTTCTCCAGGGATCTTCCTTTTGTTTTAAGTAACACGCGTTCGTTTAAAGTTACATTTTTCGTATTAAATTGGACAGCTATTGACTTGTCTACATTTAAAGAGATTGTATTATTACTGCACCATTGGGATATGATTATAATAGATTCATTGGATTTGTTTTGTGTTTCTCTCTTAGATTGTCCTGAGACTATTAAATTAGTATCATCCGCGTAAAGTATTGGATTGCCAGTTTTCCTCAGTTCTTTGGGTGATCACTTATAAAAATAATAAATAATGTTGTTGACAGGCATGATCTTTGTGGTGTGCATGTTCGAATTCTGATCGATTCCGATCTAACACCATTGATCTCAACGTTCTGCTCTCTATCCGATAGGTATGAGATTATCCATTTCAAACATGGGCTTCTGACTCCCCGATAAAGTTCAGCTTCTAACAGATTGTGGTCAACTGTGTCGAAAGCTCGGCTCATATCGAAAAATAATCCCATGATGTTTTATTTTTTGTTTAAAGCTTCATGGATGTGTGTTATAGCTTCATCCAATGCTATCATTGTGGACTTTTTAGCTCTAAACCCATGGTGTGATCTGTCTGATTTACTTTTTCAAGATAATTATTGCTAAGCCTTATATTATACGAGTGTTCATATATTTTGCCAATGTGGCACTGAATCGCCACCGCTCTATAATTTTTGGCTTTCCTTCTATTCCCCTCACTTTTGTATAGTGGAACAACCCTTGAGCACTTCAACCGTTCAGGATATTTACCTTCACAAATGCTTCTATCTATTAAAACCCTTAGTGAGTGTGATAAAATATCACCAACGGCCTTCATAACGTTTCCTGGTATATTATCTATACCTGGTGATTTTTTTGTGCAAACTTTCGTGATAGTTCTGCTATTTTCTTCGGGATCTGTGGGGCACAGATGAAACGATGATAATACGCGAAATCAAAATGGTAATTCCAGCAATATATGACCATAACGGAAACTAATATTGAAATACTTTCGAATATTATTGATATATGTATTCTCCCAAGAATAAAATGTATTTCACGAAGAATATTCGTATGTTTTTCATTCTTCAGAAATTATTTCATCGCTTACTTTCAATCCTTGATAAGTTGTTGCATAAGAAAGACTGGAGCGCAAGGAAATTCAAAATCGACTTAGAAATGGATATTTCCTGAAACATTCATAGCATCGTAGAAAAATTACTTAAAATGTTTTCTAGCTTATTCATTTATTTGGACGCTACCTCGACTTACAACTTTTCATTTCGACTAAAAACACGTAATTTTGAATTACAACTCTTTATTCCAAATCACAACTCGTAATCTCGTCCAACAACTGACTCACCTACAACTCGAAATTTCGACTTTTGAAGAGTTATTTCGAGAAACAAACCAAATTTTTAACTTTCGAATAATATATCTATCAAATTGAAATAAAAGGTTATGACAAAGTTCATTAGTCATTTGAATGAGACTGAATTATTGCGAAGAAATAATCTTCACACGAAATTATTGGAAGAATCAACAACTAATTATCTGCTCATTCTTTCTGTGAAATTCATAATTTATATTCATAAACAGCAGCTTAGAGGATTCCCATCAAAGAATTATTATTCATCTTCAGTCGAGCGCCTCCGTTTTCATTCTTGCGATTAGTCGTTGCGTCGAAATGAGTTTTCAGTTCTCACAACGATCGGAAAAAACGTCAGCGTCAGCCGGAAATATAATTTTATAAATTATTCCGTGGGCCACTTTTCTTCCTGTATTATTGAAGTGACAGGGTCGGTTCAGTAGGTACTATATAGCTTATTGAATTTAATTTTCATATTCCTACAACATGTACCTAGTTGATGTGTAGACACACTGAAGTCGGTGATATAAAAAATATGCTAATGAAAAAGAATCAATAACTGAAAAACATCGAATAGATCGTCGGAAATATTTTTTCGTTCACTGGAAGAACAGTCAAAATTATAGTTAAGAATGTAAAAACCAAAGTAGATCAAGTTTTTGGGGCCTATAGGCTTAGAAGTGGAGGAGGCCTCGTTAAGGCGACCAAAATCCCCAAATTTCACGGTTCTCTATAATGTGACTTTTATATTTTGGTTTGAAGTGCGGGTCATAGATTAATAAATTTATAAAGTATAGCGAGTATAGCCTCAGGTTTACCTGTTTACATTAAAGTGTTATGGAGTCATGCATTTTTAGAAATTTCATTACCGTAAACTTAATTAATGAACATTATAGAAAAAATTTTTATTTATTTATTTGTATATTTTGAACTTTAATCTATCACTTCGGAATATGCAATATATTGGTCTATTCTTCCAGAGCTCAGGCTTGCATAAAGCGCCCTGTAGTTATTATGCTTATACTAGTAGAATATATTTATTTAGAATTTAATGCTGAATACTAACTCGATACAAACGCTACTCAACACTTACAAAAATTGTTATGCTAAATTACAACTTTTGTAGATCAATTTTTAACAAAATCTTCAATTATATCACTAACGTCAATTTCTTTCATAATACCGAATTCAAATTATAATTCAAATGAGCATCCGTCATCGTAGTACATGATAATTAAAATTTGCTCTTTATAAATTTCAATTCAAACTATTATACTTTGAGAGCCCTGATGATGCAAACATATCTTGCGAAACGTCGACTGTTTTAAATAAATTGGACTATTATTTACCCGATCCTAACCCCAACAAATTTCCACGCATCAACATCCACTTTGGATCGTTAAAGAAAAATCGAAATAAATTTCAATTTTGGTGGGGGCCTATAGGCTTCAACCTAGTTCAGCCTATTGGTAAATTCGGCACTCGTAGGTACCAACCATTTTTGAATGGCTAATAATATTTCACCTTATAATCTCAGTTTTGAAAACGTTCATAACATGTGTTCCAATTTATTATTCTATTACAGGAGATTATGACAAAAAAAGTGAAAGAAAGATCACGCGTTTCATTCCATCCTCAAGTATTGTGTGAGGGAGGCGGGCTGCTTGAGTGTTGTAGAGAAACTCCTTCAGCTAGATCAGATACACTTGTATATACAAGGACATTGAGAATAATTTATGGAATAGAGAAGGTGAGGTGAGTTTTAGATGATGAATACAGGCCTTGCATTCGCCTTTCTCAGTTTTCAAGCTGTGACTTACAACCATGAAGTATGTAATGTGTGAATTATCCACCGGTTACATCTTCTGAAGCGACGTCACTGAATTTTCATTATTAGTTCAATTGTACATAATTATTAACGTTATGATATGCGTTGATGATATGCGCATCACAGAATTCCGAAGAAGATTGATGCGTAGCGTGGAGCGTGATATCTGAACTTCAGAGAGTGAACAATAAAAGTTTTACGAAATGTTGATTATAAAATATATTTTTTTCCCGAATAAAATATTATTTGTTGGCGTCTAACAGAGACGCCAATTAGTTCTGGACAGAAAACCTCCAAAAGGAGAGTTCCTAAATATAGAGATCAAAGATAGGTATTGGACCCATAGGAGATTCTTTCACAACCAAGAAGCATAGGACCGAAGTTATTAGGGAGCGGGAACTACCTCATAGATTAAAAAATAAGAAGATAAGTGTTATAATGACATAAAATTTGTAAAGAAGAGAATGAAATTAATATCAATTTTATTCTAACTTTTACTAATTAAATCCAATCAAAAACAAAAATTGATGCTAACTCTCAACCTAAAGCTAGCCGTGATATTTGTACCTGGGTTGGGGGTAGGGTTGCCAACTCTCGAAAGGACCAACCCGGGAGAATTTTAAGGACTTTCGGCTGGGGGGTGGGGTGTAAGAAAATGTCAATAAATTTCAAATTTATAAAATTTTTTTTTTGCTTTCGAGCAGTATCTAATATTTGAAGGTTTTTCACCACATAATCTTAACTATTAAAGAAGTTTGTCAGAGCGACGGTAGCATATAATTTTCGAAAAACCGGATAAATTATTGCAACCCGGGAGGTCGAGGAGTTAACCATTTTTACCGGAGTCTCCCGGGCAATCCGGGAGGTTTGGCAACCCTAGTTGGGGGTTACAAGTAATCTCTGAGAAAAACTCATGACGGACTGTTCCACACTGTGCTGTATAGCCACTGTACTAATTTTATACTAGAATAGTGTGGAAAAATGTATACACTTAAGCATACTGTAGGCATAGTTGAGATAAGTTCAAAGTTTGCTTAAATTAAAGAAGGCTCGTGAAAGATTTTATGAATTTTTGGTATTCTTCAATATTTATATGGAAATTAAATTTTGTTGTCCAAGACTAACCAAGAATCTAAGGATGAATTTGAATTATAAATAAATCATGTATTTCTCTGAATGTATAAGAACAAACGTTTTCCTCATAATACATAATATGTTGTTCTGAGAGTACCTAATTCAAAGTTTATAGAAACTTCGTTCATGATTTCCAATTTACAAAAGGAGTTAGCTAAATATATAACTGTAATTAGGAAATCGCTTTCTCAACAATTCTGCAGTATTTGATTACGGCAAGGAATTACTTCAAAAATGGAAATAAAAATCATCTGAAATTTCATGAGGTAATATGTATTATTAATACTGATTTATTGAGGAAGGATATTTCAAATACATGTTTAGTAGCACAGTCCGAAGTTTCATTGATTTATATACACCATTCATAAATTGAACAAATAAAGCTACAATATCTTAATTCAACCTTAGCCGGAGAATATTAAAAACATCAAGATGGCTTTGCAAAATATTGAAATAGATAGGCTGTGTCGGAACTCATTAGACACTCGTCAGTATGACAAATCGATCAAGTGCAATTACTAAATCAAAGTTCTAATGCTCTACAACCTAAAACTCTCGAACTACGTATCGTGTTGAAAAATACACAAAGACGTCGTCCGTCTGAGTTGCCAAGTTCCGACAACTCTAGTTAAGGACGAAACAATACAAGTGTCGATCAAATTCATCGTCCGAAATACTCAGTTTGCAAGCTTGAACGAATATAAGATGATATTGCTTGATATATATATTTTTTAGCACTCCTCGGGTTCTTCTCTCTTATAGCTGCAATTTTAGTAGGACAAAACTCACCTATTGCAAATTCTGGTAATACGAATATTGGTTAAATCATTCATTCGAAAACTTTCCAGATAATCACACTGTGAATTTAATCGAATTTTTTTCATCTAGTACACCAACATTTATTTTTCAAGTCTCAATACTTTCAATATGAAGTTCACTTGAAGTTATGATGATATGATAGCACCAAAATTTAATCGAACAATTAAGGATTTATAGAATCGTGTTGAAGCCAATGAGTGAAATGAATTGGTTCTTGATTATTGACCTTCGACTTAAGATTTTGACAGCAGATGTCAATCATATACTTGAAATGAGTTATGTGTTCTTTGAATAAGGTATTACATATTCAATCTTTCATTTTAAGTGACTATTTCAATATTTGATATAGGTAACAATATGTTTAAGAATTGAATCGTCATATCTGTAGTAGTGGTATTACTGTTCCAATGTCATTGTTCAGAGTTCCTCGACTTATTTTTCGCAAACCGCCACTGATGCCGCAATCTGTGTGCCGGGAAAACAAACGACGCTCGGGACGCCAGACCTGCTATCGTTCTACGGGCGTCATATGTCCCACAGCTGCTTCCTACGCCATCTGGAACACTATTCTGCACACAAAATATATTAAAAACACATTATTACGGAATAATTACCGTCCTACTTGACTTGGATCGATGCTCCTATTTCCGAACAAGTGTACCGTGGTCAGAGTTTGTGTCTGAAATCGCTCAAAATTGAATGAAATATAAAATATGGAACTTAACGTCTGAAAATTATTTTACAATAGAATAAAACTGTTTTCATAATAATGCACAACGTATAGTTGTGCTCTAGAAAGTCCCCAGCGGATTGAAAGGTTTTTAAGTCAAAATATGCACAAATAAAATCATTGCATCACTTTCAATTGGGGAAATTGTAGTATTTGGGTAATGTTTGAAATGAAAATATCTAAAGCACGTAATAAGCCAGTGAAGAAAGCCACAACTGCGAAACATATTTGCCAATTTTCAATATTATCAATATTCATAAATATCAAAGTAATTTTGATTTTTCAAATGTTCTTAGAAAGTCACGAATTTTGTTACGAAACTTTAACTTATAAAATCAGTTCCCAAACAAAAATAACCTTTTTTGCTAATTAAAGATTTGAAAAAAAGGGTGAGCAGCAGAGCTCATCATTAAGGTCGTATTTTCGCCTCATTTTTGTTCTCTTTACGTACAAATTTTTAGCTCCGTAAGTCAATTTTGAGAGGCCGTAGAGATGCAAAAGCCTTAAAAAACTGCAAAAATGCATGAAATGTCTACATAAAGACTGCTGCAAAAATAACATTACCCTAAAATCAACCAAATTCAGTTACAAATTTTTATATTTTTAACTAAATTTGGAGTGAGATGCGAAATAATCAAAAATCCTGAAAAACTCCAAAATTAAAATTGCGACGGAAAAATTAATTAATCTAAGTCCGCATTTTTCCAACATCAAATCAATCCACGTACCTAATTTCAACCTTCTAACTCTAACAGCAGAAGCTGTGAAGGTACGCAAAACCTCAAAAACCACGAAGAAACACGAGAATTCTATATTAAAATGGCGGCCATTAGGAAAAATTATTGAAGCCACTTCAGCGCCTTCCTCAACATTAATTCAATCCACATAAAACATTTCAACCGTCTAACTGAATCTGGGCGGGCGGTGGACGTACACCACCTTCATAAAAATGCGGCAGTGAGATGAAAGAGACTTCCATGGCATAAACTCAATCCACGTACAAATATTCAACCCACTAACTCCAAAAAACGATTTATTATCTCTATGGCCCTCCAAAAAGCCAGTGAGCTGAATTTCGGAAATGTTAGGAATATAGATAATTAATTTCCACATTATTGTCCTCTCCGCCACTACCATGCCCACAGTCTGAAAATGCCAAAATTTTGGCTCGAGAAACAACCCAGGTACATTTCAGCCTCGATTGGTGTTCTTCTGCGAGTGCCGTATCCACTTATTTCTAGAATTTGAATTCTTTGTGTTTAACTTAAATGAACTATTTTATCATATTATATTGTTTTTCTTCTGATGTGTTCATTAAATATCAAAGCTTCCAGCAGGCATGGCCACTTCTTCGATAATTTTTTTGACATAAAATATTATTTAAACATATTAAAACTGTGTATTTTTAGTAACTTTATCAAAAACAATTAATTAGAATTCAATTACACTCATAAGAACTCTTGGGTAATTATGTCTAAGCGTTTTCAAGGTCATTTAAAAATATTATTTGTGATTAATTAAGTGAACTTTTTAATTTGGCAAGTATGTCGGTTTCAAGATTTGGTAACAAAAATAATGAATATTTCTAAAATTAATTTTCATAAGAAATTATCTCACCGAATATGCCTCAAACATTAATGAATTTTTATTATTTATTTACTTTCCTCAAGCATGTTGCTTTCGAAAATCTATGACAAAATTATTGCAGTTTATCAATGTTCTTGGAAAATTATAGCTGATAATGCTTCTGAATTCGAATTTCAGAATTTCTTTTCAAAATTATAATTCTCCCAATGATTCTGAATTTCGCACGGAAAGAGAGGAACTAAACTATTTTCAGGTATCAGATTTCTAGAAAATTATAACGATTTTTCTATACATATTGAACAGCCTGTATATATAAATATATTTGAATATATGTGTATATATATAGGTATAAATATATATATATATATATATATATATATATATATATATATATATATATATATATATATATATATATATATATATATATATATATATATATATATATATATATATATATATATATATATATATATAGGCGAGGAATACTTGGGAAGAGTGGCAGGAAAACACACAGTTCATGAGAAAACAAACAACAATGGGCAACGCCTATGCAATTTGGCGGAAAGGTTAGATATGATAATAAGTAGCACCAAATGCGCCCATCCAAGAAAGCACAAGATGACATGGGAATCGCCAGATCACAGATACGGCACTCAAATAGATCACGTGCTTATTAATAGAAGAAAGCAGTGGTCGGTGAAAGATTTACGAACATACAGAGTTGCAAATGCCGACTCGGATCACTACATGGTAACGGCCACAATCAAGCAAAAAAAATATTAAATCTATAAAAACAACCCGAACAAAATGGGACATTGAAAAGCTCAAACATGAAAATTAAGAAACGAATATGAGAAGCAAGTGGAAAAACATTATTGGAATGTGATGAAACGGATAATGTTTAGTTGGAATGGTCTAACATTAAAAAATGTATACTGAGCTCAGCGGCAAGTCAGTTAGGAAAAGAAAATAACGGAACAAAAAAATGGTATAATGAAAAATGTCGAGAAATGATCAAATCAAAGGAAGAGGCTAGGAGGAAATGGATCAGCACGAATAACTCAGAAGACAGAGAAAGATATGAGAAAAAACTGTAACAAAGCGATAAGAAAAGCTAAAAGAGAATGGACGGACAACAAAATAAGAAACATAGAAAATGAAAGAAATAGTAGAAACACAAAAGTCTTCTATGAAAAAATAAATGAACAAAATAAAACATATAAAGGCAAAGTAAGTGGCATAAGAAACAAAAACGATGAAGTGATACAAGAAGAAACGCAATATAAAATTATCTGGAAAGAATATTTCGAAGAACTGTTAACAGAGGCAGCTACAGATAAAGCAATAGAGGAAGAAAAGGAAGAAGAAAGGGAGGAGAACGCAACAGAAGAACCAACAAAAAGTGAAGTAATAGAAATCATTAAAAAAAGTAAGAACGGGAAAACACCAGGAAAAGACGACATAAATATTGAATGGATAAAGTACGGTGGAGAAGAGCTTCACGAAAGACTTTACCAGTTAATTAGGAAAATATGGAGAGAAGAAAAGATGGTTGAGGAATGGGAAGTTGGACAAATTGTAACAATTCATAAAAAAGGGGACCGACAGGAGTTCAAGAACTATAGAGGTATAACTCTTTTAAATGTGGCATATAAAATATTGTCAGAAATAATACAGAGGCGTTTAGCTAGAAGATCTGGAGGCATAATAGGTCAATACCAATGCGGTTTCATACAATGGAAGTCCACAACCGCTGCCCTTCATATGATTAAGCAAATAATGGAAAAATCTTATGAAGCCTATAAAATTGAAATAGAAATGCTATTTATAGACCAATAAGCATTCGATTCAGTCAAAAGGAGTAAATTGATGGAAGGACTGAAAGAGCAGGGCATAGAAGCTAAGTTAAGAAGATTAATTTCAATCAGGGGCGTATTCAGGGGGGGGGTACTGGGGGTAATTACCCCCCCCTCCAGAAGAGAATTTGCAAAACTAAATCTTCGAATGAAATTGAAAATATAAAATATATCAAACATTATCCAAAAACTAATGAAAAAGGTTTTTTCATATTATTTGATATTCCACGTAGCATATAAAAGAAATAAATAAGCAAACGAAATTTATCAGAATAGATAGATCCTAGATAGATCATACCTAGATCAGTGAATCGCATGCGAAAGTTTGTGTGATTGCATAAGTAAATTTAAGTAAATTGGCGTGATGCCTCGGCTTCACTCATTCAAGAGCAGGGGTGCGGGTTGCCGCATCGTTTGGTCCAAATTCTTCAATATAAATTATGAAAATTATACAAATTCAGAACATTTGTTATACATACTCACGATTATGGATAGAATTCCGCCCGATGACGATTTCTTATCTGCAGAAATAAAATTCACTGAATTTAGATTAACATCCCTCGAGTTCTATGTTCTATGTGAATTCCCTACATCTGGTAAAACCTTAAGTAACGTACGTACGTTATATCTGACCTGATGCTCATTTCTTCCAGTTCATAGTTGAGACTTAATATTGCTGATTTCTGAGAGATTATTAAGTGAAGAAAGATTTTATAATTTATAGTGAAGTGATATTGTTAAAGAACATAAACAAAACTTGAATTTACTATGTTTATTATCACAAAAATACTTAATTATTATCATCAAAAATACACCCTACTGCGTAGCACTAGGAATGATAAAACCCCTCGGCGCATGTGCATGTCGTAATGCCTGCTATATCATTTCCTATGGAAAATTTGAAAATTTCAGTTAATTCTTAGAGAAATAAGTTTGAGCTCATTTTAAAGATAATTTATCGCAGATCATTTTTCCTCATGGTGACTATATCGGGAAATGTATAGTATTTGAGATATAAACAAAAATTTGAGTGAAATTCATAATTTTTACTAATTTTTTTTATTTCTAGGTGCGCCACGTCATTATTTTTTGAATGTATTATATAAATTAAAAAACTACCCATTAAATGCTATCATTTTATTTCATTATTGTAAAAATCGATTTAGGTTTAAGATTTATAGATAGCACCACATGTCTATGGACGAAAAAATCTCTTTTCTTATGAAATTATATGTGTTTTATCGATATCCGTTAGAATTTTTAAAATCGGACCAGCTACTAACTTTTTCTCGTGAGACTATAACCCCTTAGCTTCGCCTCGGGGTAAATATAACACTACGATTGCAGATGTAAGCGAAAATCTATAATTATGTATTCAGTTCTTAACTCAATCTGCCCGATGATGGTCTAGTGACCGAAATTGCAATCGCAGTGTTATACTTTTCAAAGAATTTTTGTGATAATAAACGTAGTAAATTCTAGTTTTGTTTTTGTTCATTATGTTAAATTATCACGTAGTAACGACGGATTCCATCAAATATTTGATATTGTTAAGTTTACAGGTGAGTTTAGTAGTAAGAGTCAATAACCAACTAACATCCAATTCATATACTTACTCTTTCCACCTGATGTGATCTTTTTCACCTTTCTGATATTTTTCCTTTAAATTTTGAATAGCCCATTTCTCGGGTTTTCATTGGGACCTCGCAATTATTTTATATTTTTTTGATGTAGAATAAAAATGTTGAATGATGGATGAGCTAAGATCAATCAACACCCCTCCCTTCCCCGCTTTCTCTTAGGCTGATCATCTTATAAATAGTTCAGGTCAACTCCCTAAAACTTGCCACTACTCCCCTCAAACTCAATCTCTGGATACGCCACTGATTTCAATGACTATGAACCAGTCAAAAGCGACTTTACTTACAAGTAAAGGAGAAACCTAAGACTTTATAGTTAATAGAGGGGTAAGACAAGGCGATGGCCTCTCAACAACTTTGTTCGATTTAGCCCTAGAGTATGTTATGAGAAACGTAAATAAGGGGAATTTAAAAACGAGCGGAGGCCAAATGGTCGCGTATGCAGACGACATAGTCATAGTAACGAAGCGACGAGAAATAATGAAACAAATACTATTAGAAATAACAACAGAAGGTGAGAAGATGGGATTAAAAATAAACAGCAGCAAAACAAAGATAATGGGATTTGGAAAGCAGTGTGAAAACAAAATTGAAGAAAAAATAATAGCAGTTAATAGGGAGTTCCATGCCAATAAGAAACTATTGAAGAGTAAATTATTAACACGGGCCACTAAACTCAAAATTTATAATACAATGATAAGACCGGTTATGATGTATGGAGCAGAAACGATGACAATGACAAAAAGAGAAGATGAGGAATTGAGAATAGTGGAACGAAGAATAATGAGTACAATCCTAGGACTAATAAAAGTTGATGACAATGAATAAAGGCTATGGATGAACTATGAAATACTGAGGGAAATGAACGGCGAAGATATAGTGAAACGAATAAAGAAGCGAAGTATAGAATAGCTCGGCCATGTATGGAGAAGAAGAGAGGATACAATGGTCTGCTCAGTGCTGCAGTGGGAACCAGGAGATAGGAGAAGGTGAGGAAGACCCAGATCTAAGTGGCTGAAGGAAGTGGAGGAGGATTTAAGAACTACAGGTGTCGCTGAATGGAAGGAAAAAGCTAAGGACAGGGCTCTATGGAGGAAAATGAGCGAGAAACTATAGGAATGATGGGGATTGATCCACCCCAGAAAGCGGATCTAGAAAGCATTTATGCGGTGTTTAACCATTGTTTATTATCATTATTATTATAAATAGAAGAAGAACTTTATTCAAAATACGCAAGCCTAATATAAAACATAATTAATGAATGTTCTCTATCTACATATCAAGAATCGAAATACAACACATAAAAATTAACAACTCAATAAATACCTGGAAAATACTTACTACAACAAAGTCTTTATTACTATTATATACCAAGTATAAAATGTCAGTTTTTCAATTTGTCGCCATAATCGCTATCAAGTCTCTCTTGAATAAACGGATAGAAGAAGAATTCTTTATATCATTTAGCAGTTTATTAAAACTATCCATACCCTTGAAAAACAGTTCATACTGCTCCGTGAATTTGTCCTTGGGATTTGGAAATTGGCGTATCCTGATGATGAACTTCATTATTTGTGATTCAGAGGTTTTCTGAATATCTTAGTTAGATAGTAAGCATATCATGTACAGGTGTCATTATATTGCACCGCTGTATTATTCACATTCCACGATTCTGCAATTTTTGTAATTGGTTTAATTTCTTCTGATTGATATGATACAAGAGAGTATCGCAGAAATCATAATGAGGTTTTATTATGCAATTATAACAAGTTATTTTGGCATACACTGATAATGGAGATAACACTCTAGAGAAAAAATATAGTTTCTTTTATATACATAGTCATATATATATATATATATATATATATATATATATATATATATATATATATATATATATATATATATATATATATATATATATATATATATATATATATATATATATATATATATATATATATATATATATATATATATAATATATATATATATATATATATATATATATATATGTATATATATATAGATATAAATATATATATATAGGTATATATATATATATATATTATATATATAAATATATATATACATATATATATATATATATATGTATATATATATATATATATATATATATATATATATATATATATATATATATATATATATATATATATATATATATATATATATATATATATATATATATATATATATATATATATATATATATATATATATATATATATATATATTATATATATATATATGTATATATATATATATATAAATATATATATATATATATATATATATATATATATATATGTATATATATATATATATATATATATATATATATATATCAGTAGCGGAGATAGCTTTTTGCGATGGGGGGGGATATGACTTTGTGTCAAATTCCAGTTTTATTTTTTGATGAAAATAATCTTTCATGTAGTACAGAATAAGGAAAAAAAATTTTTAGAGGCTAAAGATCGCCTTGATGAATTAAATATTACTTCCACACTTTCATCTAACGGAAACAGCAGGTGTGGCAGTAAAAAAATTTTTGATAAAACTTGTCAGCTTCGATGAATTTATTAGCTGCTTTGTCAACTTCGTATAAATCATGCTTGAAAAACACCGAAAATCTTTTTAATATATTAAGTCTAGTCAAGGGAGGTCTCGGTAGCCCAGCGGTGAGTTGTATCGCTTGTAAACAGAGGATTGTGGGTTCGGGTCCCACCTTGCTCTTGAGTGTAGTGTATGTCCGGAATTTAGTGGTTCAAAAATTAATCTGTTGGGTGATGACTTAGATTCAATCCCATTGACCGTTCGGAACCGGCGTTAAACTGTAGGTCCCTGGAGTTCATAAAAAATAGTCTAGTCAACAAGTGCTTTTTTGTTCAGCTTTTTTCAGCAGTTTCGGAAAAACAAAAGCAAAGTGTTATTTGATTTGTAGTATGTAGATGGTTTTTGAGAAAATTAAAAATTCGCAAGCGAAAATTGTGAGTTATAAACAATATACCTACTGAAAAAAGGGGATTGGTTTTTTTGCCAATATGTCAAAAAATAATTGAGATTTTTGGAATCTGAAGAAAGATTCAAAATTAAAAAGAAATTTTCTAGAAAAAAAATCAACGTCCGGAACTGTATAATCAATATTCATAATTTTCTCAGAGAAATGAAAATACGGCTGAAAAGGGGTAACTTCGTTTGGGCAAGTCACGCCCATTTAGGACACTTCAACAATAAACATTATTTAACCATATGAAATATAAAAAGTTACTGAATCGGTGAGTCAACAATAATCCGGCGATAATAGAAATTTTTATATTAGTTATGCAATAGTTAATCAACAATTTTTTGTTGCTGGAACATGAAAATTGTGATAACTGTTCAAGTATAGATCTGAGATTTTTTTCATTCTTGAAGCTATTAGAGTAAATCCCTGTTAAAAAAATAAAAAATTTCAATTTTTCAGTTTTTATTAACAATTTACGTAGTTTTGCAAAATCAAAATGAAATTTTTTTATGAATTGGTCCGTTTTTTATTATTGGAAGCTAAATGGAAATGATTGTTTTCAATGCTTATCTCCTATTGTTTAAAATATTGTTATAAATAAATGCGTTGTTTATAAGAGAATCAGGAAAAAAAAGTTATGATTAGAGGGTTTAATTTTGCAACTAAGTAAATTGATAGTAAAAAACTAAAAAAATCGAATTTTTTAACGGGGATCTAATCTGAGGTCTTTCGAAACTAGTTTCAAGAAAGGAAAAAAATATCAGATTTATAGTTTAACAGTTAACACACTTGCAATGTTCTTGTTCAAGCAGCAAAAACTATTGCATAACTAATGCGTGAAAAAAAGCGATAAAAATTTGTTGTCGCTGGATTATTGTTCATTTACCTATCCAGTAAGAACCTGAAATTTTTCATTCCTTAATTTCCATATTTAATATAGTTTAATAATGTTCATTGTTGAAGTATCCCAAATGGGAGTGCTTTTCGCAAGCCAGATTACCTGTTTTCGGCCGTATTTTCACCCCTCTGAGAAAATTATAAATATTTATCCTACAGTTCCGGGAGTTGAACATTTCTTATAGGAAATTATAGTATATTAGATATCAAAATATCTATTAGTTTTTGAGATATTTGAAAAAACAAATTATTTTCTTTTTCTATCAGTAAATTGTTTATCACTTTTACAATTTTCCCGAACGGAACTCAATTTTTTTCAAAAACTATCTATATCTCATTTGCTCATATTCTTCCGAGACTGATGAAAAAGGTTGAACGCAAAAGCACTTGTAAACTAGACTGTATTCTCATGATTAGTAAATCTTTCTCCAAGATTCATGATGTAGAAGTCCAATAACTCGACAATTTTTATTAACTTCAAAATATTATGGAGTAATTAAATTGACGATCAAATCCAAATTTTAGTCCTATTTTTCAAAGATCTCATAGTTCGATACCTACTCTACATGTTCCATTAGAGCCATTTGAACTTTTTAAACACTTTTTTTTAAATTTATTTAAACTTACTAATTCAACATTGAATAAAATATGCTCAAAAGTTACTAGTTACTTTATAATATAATGTTAAAATTATGTCCATTCCTGATTGGTCGGCCTGTTCGGAGCGCGGAAATTATACAATACTCAATTGCACAGCCGTCACAAAAACATATCTAGGTGATTTTTTTATAATTGCACATACATAATAGCCGAAGGGGTGCTAGTGCTTAGTAAATTTTATGTAAAGGTACTTAAATACGTATATATACCTATATATACCTATATATATATATGTATATCAGTGGCGGCTCGTGAGGTTTTGGTTTGAGGAGGCTACAAGAGGTGTTAAAAAATACACCATAGGCGAAAATTTTCAGGATTTCAAGGTCAACCGCCTTATAATTTAAAATCAAAGTAAAACAAGCACCCTAAGCTATTAATTTGTTTGGAAAAAAATTGTTTTCACTTTCGAGTGTATACCTTGAGACCTACAACTCCTATTTATAATATTCACAAAAACTCTACTCAGCCAATTAATCCATTCATCTATTCATCATATTTTTTTTTCTATCACAAAATAGGTAGGTACCTACCTACCTTCTTAACGAATTTGTTACTTATTCGAGGAATTAATCAATTGTTGCCCAGCAAGAACCAACGGGGAGGTGAGAGTTTTTTCTTGCCAAAAATAAAATAGGACCCTCCCAAAAATAGATTAAAATAAAATTCTTGTCATAAAAGAAAAACAAAATAAAAATGAAATAAAATAATAAAATACATTTAGACCTAAAAAAAAAATTTAAATTAATTCTTTGGCATAGACATCTATTTTTTATAATTCCTGCATAGATGCCAATGCCAAGACAGAAGCCTTAAATAAAAAATAATGTTTGCATAAAATCAAACAAAAAATAAATTCTTTTAAGATTTTTACAAGGAACAACGAATTATTTGGTATAATACTAAGTAATAAAGTATCTAGTACCACAAACAAAACCTGTGAAAAATAAAATGTGCAAAATATGTGTGGGACAGCAAATAAAAAGTTATATATTTTTGAAGATTAGCGGGATTCTGCGATCTTTAACGTTAGCAAAATGATCTATAATATCCTCATAAAATTTTTTGTCTTTCGCCATAAGTTTTACCAATTCCTTTTCAATAGACAACAAACTAATATTTTTCAAACGATCCTGGCTCATTGAATTTCGTAAATAAGTTTTAATTCTCTTAAGAGTGGAAAACGAGCGCTCTACGGAAGCCGATGTCACCGGGATAGAAACAATTAGACATAAGAGTTTATAAACTTGGGGTAAATCTTGATTCAAATCATTATCAAAAAGGTATTTAATAGTCATGACATGATTTTCATTTTGCCCCAAAATTTCATTGTCATTATAAACAACACACAGTTCACTCTTTAGGGCCACCTTATCAAAAAAAGTGTATTTTTGACATAAATTTTCCAAAAGGTTATCTGGAAAATTAGCCGAAAATCCGGTAAACTAATTTTTATTGAGTAATTCGAAGAAATGCAGTTCTTTCAAATCAGAGAACCTTATTTCTATTTGACCCCTAATAGTATCCAAAATTTCATAAAATATTTGCTTATAGTGAAGCTCCATATTTGCGAAACTGAATTTCTTTCGTTTTGGGCTAAATTGAGTCGTATCATCAGTCGTTTGAAATACAGAAAATAGTTTTTTGAAATAAACTTCTGCACGAAATTCTGAAATTTTCTCCAAAAGAAACTTGAGCCGATTTCGTGAGTAAATCACATCTGAAAACTTGTGCTGTAAGATTTGAAAAACTATTTCTGTTTGTTCAAAAATTAATCTAAAGATGTTTAAAAAATATATAAATTCCTTATCTTGTAAGTAAGATATTAATCCGCGTGCGGTATTTAAAGTTACTTTATCGGTGAAAAATTCCTCACTTTCAACTATAGAATTAAGAGCCTCTAAAATTTTATCCTTATTATTGTGTATAGTAAAGATAGCTCTCGAAGTAAAATTCCACCTAGTTGGTGCGTTACTTGGAATTCTGTTACCTACTATTGCATCTAGAAATTTTGTGCGCGTTGTTGATTTTGAAAAAAATGTTGAAAATGCAGATAAATTTGAAAAAAAAATTCTAACTTGCCTAATAGAACTAAAAGCGTTACTTAAAACCAAATTCAGGTTATGTGCATAACAATGTGTAAAAATAGCTTGAGGAGCAACAGATTTAATTTTTGTTTGTAGACCGTTTAAATGGCCAGCCATAACCGCTGCGCCGTCATAGGTTTGTGCTATAAGTTTAGATTGAAAATTAAACTTCGAAAATTTCTCATTTAAAAAATCGAATAAATCGTTGGCAGACCTTCCAGAACTGACATCATGAAAACCTAAAAATCTCTCAAATAATGTTCCATCTTTTACGAACCTGCATATTATCGACAACTGCGATTTACAGCTAATGTCAGTTGTCTCATCTACTTGCCAGGAAAAAAAATTAACATTTTTAAGTTCATTTTCGATAAAAGTTTCCAAAACATAGGAAGCAGAGTTTATAATTTCGTTTTGGGTTGTTTTTGAGGTTCCGGAGAAAACTGTAGCGTTGTTAATGAAATTATACAGCTTTTCGTCATATTTGCAAAATAGATCAAGGAGTTCCTTAAAATTTCCCTTATTGCTAGATTCGTCTGTTTCATCTTGTCTCCTAATCGCTATATCTTGGCGACATAAAAATAATATAATATCGACCAGTTTCTCCAATATTTCTCTGTTTTCCTTAACTTTTTCGTTGTATTTTTCTAACTCTTG
>JARQZK010000761.1:257500-275000 GCA_030704885.1 Cynegetis impunctata
GTTTAGTTTTACTGGGATTCTTCATTTTCAGATCAAAATTTGGCAATTACCGCATTCGACATGTCAGGTCATGGTAGATATAGAAACTTATGGGAACACTACTACAAAGATTGTCATGGAATAATTTTCGTCATAGACAGCAGTGACAGACTCCGTCTTGTTGTGGTGAAAGAAGAAATGGATCTTATGCTACAACATCCAGATATTTGCCCCAAAAAAATTCCTATACTGTTTTTTGCTAACAAAATGGACTTCAAGGATTCACTGAGCAGTGTTAAAATTGCAGCTGCCCTTGGGCTCGATAAAA
Organism: Cynegetis impunctata; assembly: GCA_030704885.1. Taxonomy (NCBI): domain Eukaryota; kingdom Metazoa; phylum Arthropoda; class Insecta; order Coleoptera; family Coccinellidae; genus Cynegetis; species Cynegetis impunctata. Next base: position 257,808 of record JARQZK010000761.1, read on the forward strand.
TAATGGATAAACCATGGCACATTTCAGCGAGCAATGCCCTCACTGGTGAAGGATTGCAAGAAGGAGTTGAGTGGCTTACACAACAAATGAAAGAATTGTTGGCGAAAAGTTAAACAAGTTAATTTTGTTGTAACTCGATTATCAAAATGGTTTTTATCAAACGGAATAGGTATTTTAATTGATTGTTTTTTAATTTTGTTGAGCTGAAATATATTAACATGTATATTACAAAACTTTAAGATACGTTTTATTATCCACAACTTTTTCATATAATCCTCACAATAAATGTATACATTATATATATATATATATATATATATATATATATATATATATATATATATATATATATATATATATATATATATAAATATAAATATATATGTAATACTTATATAATATAATATAAAGTGAGAATTATCTGAAAATATTGTTCACCTTCTTTTTCACTTCTCTCAATAATTTTGATATAAAATCAACACTGCTTACCAGATATACCAACTCTATACTTCTTACAAAATTAAGATATAGAACTTCCTACGCTAATAATTGTTCTGTGCCCAGTCTTTTAGCTCAAGTCTCAAAAGGCACTTTCCGTGGTTTATTGTTTTTAACTCATTAGGTGGTCTATTAATGCACAAGCAGCTATTACATTACTGATCTTATCGCAAATGATTTTTTTTATAATAAAGCAATAGTATGCTCCTTTCTTCTTGTCCAACGGTGAGATGTTATATAGCACACCTCTCAGAATGGGGTAGTAGTATTGGAGCAATTTATATATAAACATTTGCTTATTATTCAAAATCTTAATTAATCCAAAAAGTATTTTTGTATTATATATTTATAATGTTTAAAAGCTTACTCTACATTGCTTGCAATAAATTTGAGTTTTTCCTAGGCCAGTAGTAGGTATAAACATACAATTATGAAAAACTTCCAACCAATTATATTATTGGAATGGCTTCAGATATGTCCCAATATAAATATTCTAGGTTTTCCTGCTCGGCGAAGTTATGCATAAGGTGGGGAGAGCTAAAATGTACCTCCGAAAGGGGTGCCTTCCCGGTTATTTGATTATATCCTGTGGGACTGAAAAAGTCGAAAAAATGGTCTGCATAAAAGTTGTAGAGCATGTTGCGTCAAATGAGACCACAGGCATATTTTTTGGACCATTGACTCAAACAGTTAATGCGAAAACGGCTTCAAGAACATTAACCCCATAATTTTGAGGTTAATGAAAAATCAAATAACTTTTGGTTATTAGGAATCAAAATATTCACAATTAGTAGTACGTTTCAATGTTTGTTACTTGTAGCAGTGCTTCGTAAAAAAAAGTAAACAAGCAATTAAATTGATTTATCAAAACGTTACTTCAACAAGTTGAAAATGTGACCCATTCGCTTCTATACAATATTACAGATTTTATTCAAATCTATTTCTAATATTTTGTAGCATATCAGGTGTTATGCATCTGCACTGTATTATAATCCGTAAGCATGGAGTCGGGCTTCGTAGCAAAACATTTACTCTTCAAGTGTCCCCATGCAATGTTCTTGAAGTTGTTTTCGCATTGAATTTTCAAGTATATTTCAACAAATAGGGTATCATCAGAAAGATAATCTTGTGCCTATTCAAATGATATATCACTCGACTCAACTTTCCAATTAAAATTTTAGGGTTGTGACACCCCCTCACTAGGGCACCAGTTGAAAAAACATATCTTAAATGTGTCCCCATCAGAAGCAAACTCTACGTGTCCGAGCATTTTTGCTTTCAATTCTAAAAAAAAGTCTGTGGTGTCATGAAACACCAGGTAGGAACAAAGTTCCTTCGGATTCGATATTATCATATAATTATAAATATACAGTGGCGTAACTACCAGTTGTCAACGTGTTCCACGGAACACGGGCCCCGCGGCTCTGAAGGGGCCCCTTGAAGAGCGTGCGAACCCGAAAATTTCGGACTTTTCACATAGATAATGTATAAAAATAATAGTTTTCATCATGATGATTTCGCTTCTGATGGAGTTTCAAAAATTGTCAGCTTGAACACGAATCAATGCTGGAAACTTATTGTTCATAAATTTTCTATTTCGCGCTCATTGTATAAAATTATATTTGCTGCCACCAGTGCCACCTATGACAGATACAAATAAGATCGTGAAACCGATCTGATGTACAGAAGAGTTCGTGTGTATATGTGAATGTCACAATACTACAACAAACATAACCTTTATCCACAAGAATATAAATCGGTAACAATTCACGTGTACGCGAGTTTTTTTAGTCGTGGTTGGATTATGAATTATTATCCGTTCAAAGCGTTTCCCTAAAATTACTTGTATAAGCAGTTTTTATGGACAACTGACGATTCAAGTTTTCTAATAATGTCGAGTGAGATCCGTAAACCAAAGTCGGGGGCTCAAAAACGTAAACAAGCTGTGGTGAGGAAAAACGAGAAGAAAAAGCTACCAAAAATAACGTCATTTTTCACGGGTGACGCTGATGGTACAGAAAAATGCAAAAGTAAGTGAAAAAGTTCAAGAGTTTCCAAAACGTACCTCCTTCATAAAGTTGGCTAAAAAATAATAACAAAGAGTTTGTGTACCCTATAAAATCGGGTAAGAAGCTCCCGGGTGAGAGTGTTTTGATGATAAATATTTCTGGTATGTGGTATCTCAAAAGTAGGTGCTTGACCTCCAAGTAGATATTGGTTCCCTTTTTCAAAGTTTAAGGTTATGTTTTAAAGCCAACTTAACGAGAAAAGTGCGCATCGTAAACTTGCAACAAGGGACTTGGAGGTTAAGCGTCATTGTGTACACACGTTTCCTGATTCCTTTTCCTTTACTTCTGGTGTTTGTGAAAATATTTTCCATTCTTCAGGATTTATCTGCCCAGGGGTGAGTCAATCCACTCAATCCTTATTAGCTGAGAGTATAATTTTAGTTGTTTTCTTGAGAGTTGTAGATAGTTTGTCGAATTTTAGAAGACTAAACTCTACTTTGGGGTTATAGATGGGTGGAAGATCGGGGGGCGTGACGCCCCCCATATCTCCACTCTTTAATGAACACGATTACGACGAATACGCTAATGTAGGCAAATCAACTAACGAAAATAATAGGTCAAACATTCTAATAGATAAGTTAACCCCAAGATCTAGGAAGATTTCAGTAGATATATCCAATGAAAGACCCACCTCTATTACAGAAATAATGTTACTGACTAGGGAAATTTCAGCCTTAAATAAAGTCGCCCACGAAAATAACGATGATTCTATTATTAACGAAATTAGCTTTATCCAAAAAACACTAAATGATGCCAAAAAAAGAACTAACTTTAACACCTTATATACTGATAAAGACAAGAGCCCATTCATAGTTATTATTGAAGGTAATAATTCAAAACCAGGTTTCTTACACCCCATGAATATAGGTAAAATGCTACACAACAACAATGTTAACGGTATTAAGGACATCAAACGCAAAGGCATTAACCGCATTGGCGTAGAATTTAAAACTCATATACATGCTAACAATTTTCTTATAGATAACAAACTTAACATTTTAGAATATAGTGTGACTATTCCGCTCTCTATGACTACCTGTAGGGGAGTAATAAGTGATATTGGGAGTGAGGTGGATGATAGCGACATATTGAATGCAGATTCAACAGTAGACATACTGGATGTTAGAAGATTAAACCGTAGAGTGCTAGAGAATGGTGTACCCAAGTATGTTCCATCCCGATCGTGTGTTGTTACGTTCAAAGGTAAAAATCTCCCTAAAGCTATTGCAATATATTCCAACATTAAAGAAGTTAATCTCTATATAAGGCCAGTCGTCCAATGTTATAACTGCCTTAGGTACGGTCATACCAAAAATAATTGTAACAGTTCCAAAAGTAGATGCAGAAATTGCGGTAATAATCATTTAGAAAACGATTGTGATAATAAATCTAACCCAATTTGTATTCACTATAACGGAAATCACGCCTCGACTGACAGACGCTGTCCAGAGTTTACAATTCAAAAAGAAATCTGCAAATTGATGGCGGTAGACAATATTTCATTTTTTGAAGCTAACAAACTCATCAAAGGGGATAGAAGTAAAGTAAATATAAATAATTCTAACGATTTTCCTAAGTTAAGAAACCATATAAATTCCGATATATTAAATCAAACGGTTGAGGTATCTCAAAGACGTCTTGCTATCAATCCAATTCAAAAACAACAATACAGTACTATCGTATCACAACGGTCTCTAGAAGCAGTGCAGAAAAATAAAAGAAAAAACAGCTTTACTAAAGGATATGATAAAAAAGAACACCAAAACCAATTGATACCTAATTCAACTAAAGATTTTAGACCAAGCTTAAGGTTAATGTCTGGGGACAGCAATGACTCCCAAGACAATTTCCTCAATGTAAATTCTCAGCTATTGACACAAAATACCCCATCGCATAGTAGGAATCAATCATATGTGAATGTGGAACAAAATGACTCGGATTCGAGATCGCCCCAAGCAAAAAGAAAATCTATCTATAATAAAAAATACAGGTCACAAGAGATAACTAACATCAAAAACTGGCTAGGCAAAATTAATGAAAAAATTGACTCGATTGATGACAAAGGTATGGGATCATCATCTGATGATTTCTACTAGACTTCTCAATAAATAACTTTCTCTCCCTATGAACATTAGCATCTTGCAATGGAACATTAGATCCATTAATAGCAATAAACATCATTTAATTCACCTAATTGATGATATCAATCCAGATATCATTGCCCTATCCGAAACATTCCTTAAACCTACCTACAACTGTTATATAAGGGGATATTACCTCATACGGGAAGACAGAGGTGACGGTTATGGGGGAATAGCTTTCCTAATAAAAAATAATTTACAACCTACATTAATAAAACAAAATATTCTTCTGCCAAATAGATCCCAAGTTCAATATATATCACTAAATAACATCACTCTCATCAACATGTATAACCCACCGGACAACAACTTGTCAATTAAAATTTTAGAAAGCATTGTCACACAACATCGCTCCTTTTTATTAATGGGGGACCTCAATTCTCAACATTCCATGTGGGGATCAGGCAAATGTAATTTCAATGGCCATAAGGTCAAAGAGTTCCTGGATACATATGATTACACTATATTAAACGATGGTTCAGCTACAAGATTCACTCCCCCTAACCAAGCCAAAAGTGCCCCTGATGTGTCAATATCCTCTGCGGATATTTGTAGGAAAAGTAATTGGGAAACCAGATGGGATCTAGGTAGCAGCGATCATTTCCCCATAATTATCCATCTCAATGACATAGGACGAATCCCTAGAATAGGTAAATCTTTGTTCCCTTTTGTTCGATATAAAACGGACCAGGCCAATTGGGAGACTTTTAATGACAAAATGAGCAGGGTAATAGATAAAACAAATAGTCTGCATGACTTTGTAAATGAGTTGTGTATGTGTGCAAATTCGTCAATCCCAAAAAAAGGTAATTCCAATTTCAAGCACAAAGGAGTTCCATGGTGGTCTGATAAATTAACAGAGCTCCATATGGAAAAAAGGTCAGCGTTAAAGAGGTATTTTAGAGTGTCAACTATAGAAAATTATATTAAGGTAAAGAAAACTACGGCAAAATTGAGACTTAATGTTAGAATCGCAAAAAAACAAAGCTTCCAGAAATTCTGTGAATCACTATCTGAAAAATCGCTAAAAGACGCTTGGAAACTAATTAAAAGATTCTCCTATACTCAAAGCATAACCAGCAATCAACGAACAAACCGATCCTGTGCTAGGGAAATATTAGAACTATTAACCCCCCTAGGTGAGCCAATCAATATTAAAGATATTAACTTTAACAACAGGGAGAAGTCAGAAGAAATTTCAATTAACGAACTCACATATCACATTCATAAAAAGAAAAAGAATTCTGCACCGGGTATGGATGGTTTAGATTATCGTTTGTATAAAAACCTAAATGAAAATATCATAATCAAGCTCACTGAACTCTTTAATAAACTATTCGAGTACCCTGATCAATTAACCAATCTAAACAATTCCTTAATTCTATTATTTCTTAAAAGCGGACGAGATGCAAATATATCTTCTAACTATCGTCCCATAGCCTTAACCCCGTGCATAATAAAAATTTTCGAATCGATTCTCAATGCTCGCATTGAATATATTTCTGAAAATAACAACGACCTGCATCCATTACAATTCGGATTTCGGAAGGGAAAATCCATTTATGATTGCTTGGTAAATATAGTTGGCCACATATACAGAGCCTTTTCGCAGGGGACGATTAGTATAATGGTTTTTTTGGATTTAAAATCCGCATATGACTCGGTGAATCTTCAAATTCTAATTGAGGATATGAATAACCTAAATTTTCCCTCAGATCTCATCAAATTGATAGCTTGTATTTTTTATAAAAGAAACATCAGCGTACTAGACCCGCTTACGGGGGAGGTTCAGGGCCCCAAAGTAGGGATGATGGGCCTCCCTCAGGGATCCATTTTAAGCCCCATATTGTTTAACATATATTCAAGGAACTGGAATAATTTCATGTCAGGTAGAGTAAAACTAGTACAATATGCAGACGACCTATGCCTGATGTGTTCTGGAAACGGAATAAACGAAATATGTAACAGTCTTAATGTATCTTTATCCCATCTCAATACAGAACTTCAACGTAGAAACATGAACATTTCATTTGACAAATCTAAAGTAGTATGTTTTCATAAATCAATAAGAATCCCTCAATTACCACCCATAAAAATTGATAATAAGTTAATCAGCAGTTCTCAATCCATCAAATACCTTGGTGTAATTTTAGACAGTAGACTGACATGGCGTGAGCATATAGATCACATATCCGGCAAAGCGTCAAAAGGAATTAACCTCATCAGAAGTTTATGTAGAACTTGGTGGGGGTCTCACCCTAAGACCCTACTTATCCTGTATAAATCTTTAGTTAGAACTCATTTAGATTTTGGAAGCATCTTTATAGGTAGATGTTCTGTAGAATCAGTCAAGAAATTAGACAGAATCCAATACCAGGCCCTAAGAGTGGCCTTAGGATTTATGAAATCTACCCCTACGAATATCATCTTAGCGGAAAGTGGTGAGCTTCCCTTAGATATCCGACGGCACTGGCTAGCTAAAAAATTCCTAATAAAATTGTGCCAAAGTAAAGGTAATTTAATTAATAATTTGAGAATTATGAAAGATCAAAAAGCGCTCTGGCTAAATCGCATCCGCCCCCCTATAATTGCTGTGTTTGATGGAGTAGCCGATAAAATGGACATGGTGGACAGCCCAGATATCCCGAGATGTTTCAGCTCTGCATTAGACATCCATTATGAGACATTTAATTATCACGACTCCGAACTTGAGAAAACCAATGAAGACAATGGTCAGTTATTCGTGGAATACTTTAACAAAAACTTTTCGCGGTGTTTGCCGATTTTCACCGATGCGTCTGATCCACAGGATGGGACGAGTCTGGGGGTTGGCATTTACTGCGGGGAGAAAAATTTGAGATTAGCTGGAAGCCTTCCCCATTACTTCTCCATTTGCTCGGCCGAAACAGCAGCTATTATGATTGCCCTAAATTATATAAAATCTGAGAATTTGAACAACTGTGTAATTGTTAGTGACTCTAAAAGCGCTCTGCAGTCAATATGTAACTGGAGGATGGGTACCTCTAATAACGAATTTTGTATATTAGCAAGAAAGCGATTATCTGAGTTCAAGCTTCAAAATAAAAAAATTCATTTAACATGGATTCCAAGCCACACAAATATCTTTGGTAACACAATGGCAGACACCCTAGCCTCCAAAGGTCGCGATAAAAATTTCATTTCAGAATTCAAAGCTCATTATAGGGAGATCTACCCCATTCTTAAGAAGGAAGCCATTACGGAATGGAAAATAGCATGGTCGAACATCGGAACAACCAAAGGCATCAAATATTCCCAAATGAAAGATAGTAGCAAACTATTGACGACCTGGTTCAGCAACATAAATCTTCCTCGCAAGTTCATCACTACCTTCTGTAGAATGCGCTCCAATCATTGCCTCACCCCGCAGCATCTTCATAAAATCCATGTACAAAACAGTAACCTATGCCCTTGTGGAGAAATAGGTGACATTATGCATATACTCTTAGAATGTCCACATAACGCAGCAAATTGTAAGTATCTATATGAAGATTTAATAAAATGTGGGTTGAAGGCCCCTATTAGTTACTCAGATATTGTTTATTTCAACGAGCCGAACGTTAATGTCATTAAATCAGTTAACAATTTTCTCATATCCTCTAATATCCATCTATGACCTCTATTAGGTAGAAGTGTTTGAATGCGGTGGAACTCATATAATTAAGGTACCTATGTCCATACTCTCAATTTGTTTTTATATTTGTACTCTCAGCTAATCCTTCCTGTAGCTCCTATCATTATCCCGTGTGACATACACGTTAAAACCTCAGTGTATACCAATTATATACCAAGCCAAAATTGAAATAAGCAAGCCGGATATTGGCATAACCCAAGACCTCTGGTTACAGAGATCCGGCCCAAGACGAGTAGCCCTGGGCTCAATAGCCTCTGCAGCTAGCCCATTCAACTCCCTCTGACCTTCAAGGGGAGACGTACTTCAACAACAACAACTTGCAACAAAAAATTTGGGTTACGTGATATTTCTAACAATTTATTGCTGTTATCTAAATATTATTATATTTTTAAGATGGAATCCAGAAGGCTCAAAAAAGTTTGTTCGAAAATTCGAATGCTTACAATTCATTTGAAAAATCTGACGCTGAAAACGGAAATCATGAGAAAGTTACAGACGGAAACAAACATGATGAAAAATATGTGTCGAAACTGATTGAGAAAAATTATACGATCCAAGTATCACAACGATATTATTATATTTAAAATATAATAATATCGTATTGAAGATTTATAAACTATAAGAAAATAAACGTCTTTATTCACGAGTAAAATGAATTTATAATATGAGTATACACCACATGCTTAGACCAGAATTTCATGTAGGTATATGTCGTGGCAGAAGGAGAAAGATAAAGAAAGAATGACGCATGCGCCTTGCATTTTTGTTATATGTTTTCCTTACGGCTTTAGTCTCACATTTACCCTTCGAGACTGCCGTAAGGAACTCCGTTCCAAAAGTGCAGAGCATATTTTAACATACAAAGTGGGCGACACAAACGAAAAACAAATGCAAAACTTGGAGCAGACATAGTGGTTTATTCACCTAGAAAAAGAATCTAAGAAATACTCAAAATGGTGAGTTTTGACACCCGAGAGGATGCCAAGAAATTCTGTTGGACTGTATTATATGAGGATGTTTCATGACGAAAAGGCTTCACAATGACTTCTTAGATTATAGAAATATAAGGTGCGTTCTTCTAACATTGAATTGAATTGTCATTTACTTGGTGAAAGTTCATATTCATAACTTTATGAAGAAATGAAAAACTAACTTTTCACAGGTTGAAATAAAAATGTATTGAGTAAACACGTTCCGTCATAACATTGACTTCATCTTTTTCACAATCGTTAAAGTTGATTCAACTGTAACGATTGTGAAAAATTCTATATAGAACGTACAATTAGAAATTTCAAAACTCGAATACACAAACACCAACGTAGCTATATTAAGCAGAAAACTTACTCTAATTATGAGTGCCATCTTATTCAAGAAAACCATTCCTTTAATCACAATTATAAAATATTACAGTTAGAAAATAGTCAACAAAACTAACTGTTGGGAATCCCTGTACATAAATAAATATAAAAATTCCGGAAACATAGTTAACGACCAGATTGAAGTAAACCCTTCTCCTCTCCTTAATCTGTTCAATGTTCTTAGCAATAACTCTGAATGAGTTGCTTATTGTTATTTAGTTTCTCTAGGAACATCTCTGTTATGTTCAATTTTTCGTTTAAATAGATTGTTTTGTAATACCATAATTTAGTACGAGAAGAAGTCAATGTTATGACGAAACGCGTTTACTCAATATATTTTCATTTCAACCTGTGAAATTTAGTTAGTTTTTTATTTCTTTATAAAGTTATGCGTTCTTTTAACATAACGATCTATCGTTGGTCTATACAAATTAAATGAAGCAGCTGAGCGCCCTCACAGTACGATAGCTATCGTTCTCTCCATTGCTACCATTACCATTACATCAAATGGAGGGAGAACGATAAATGGTGTGTTGAAAAAAAAACGCACCTATACACAATATATATTACAGATTCAATTTTCTGTTTGTTTTATAATACTGACATTTTTTCTTCAATAAAAGGTATTTCAAATTTTTAGGGACGTGGGGATACCCTTCACTATTCGCAGACAATGTTGCCCACTGAAATGTTCTCAAAATATGCTCTGACTCTGTAGATATATATACGAGTATATACAAGTGCTTTAAGAATGGATGAGACCGAATAAATTATGTTTGGGTGCAGAAGATGAAAATTGGCCCATCATTTGCCTTTTTAAGTTTGCAAGCAGTGAACCTCTCAAAAAACTCGTGATTGACCTCACTAATGCTAGAAAGCATACCTAAACACTGGTGCGTGGTTAACTAGCTTGGTACTTTCGGCATGCGATATGAGCTTCTTATATACCCCACAAAACTGTTGAAGTCTGAAGACATTAACATTAAATATATTTTGGTCAACACTGTACATATTCTGTACTTATTTATTTGTAGTTGGCTCGTTGACAAAAAAGTCAATTGTTTGAATAAATTTTTCAGCAAAAGTGTCATTCTATTTTCTTACAAGAATTAAGTAAAGATCTGTTTCAAATACTTCAACATGGTAGCAGAGAGTTGTTACTAGACACAAAGCTTTACATTGCGAAGTAAGAAGAAAGTCAAAAAAAAAAGTCGGTGAACTGTTGCAAAGAAGTTGTCCCTAGCGAAAAATAAGAAAAAGTTTTTTCTGGAAAAATGGATGCTAGTAAAGTAAAGATAAGCTTACTAGAAGGGAAATCAAATTGGCCCACGTGGAAATATAAGCTGTGCATTTTGCTGAGAGGCGTAAGAGGCGGATTAAAAGTTTTAGAAGATAAACTGAAAGCCCCTGAACCGTTAGTAGAAGCAGTGTCGCAGGAAGAGAAATCCAAGTATGAGAAAAATTTGGCAGTCTTTAATAATGCTGACAAGTGCCCTGTTAATTCTGACAGTCAATAAGACACAAGAAACTCTAGAAAAAGTGATGCGTTTTTCGAATGCAAATGATGTTTGATTGGAATTGCATAGGCTTTTTTGATAGAAACGCTGAGGACAATATGATATTTGCAATTTTTCAGTTACACGAAACGAGAAGATGATGATATCGCAACGCATACTCCTAAACTGAAAAATTTGTGGAACAATTTGCAGAAAGAAACCTCTAAAAATAACGTTACATCTGGAAAGACATGTGATTGTGACCTGCCCGAAATTCTACTGATTTGCAAAATTTTAGAGATATTGCCTGCTGAATATTTCTCTTTTAAGTCTAGCTGGATTTTGATGTCGGATATAGACAAAAATATCGACAACTTAACAAGCCAGTTATGTGCATATGAAAAAGCACTTACGAAGAAGTGTTAAAGCAAACAGGAAGTTCTACGGACAACGTCAAGTAAAAGAAGAAACGAGAAGTTCGAGATTGTGTCAAATGAAAAGCGGACGGCAAGCCACCAAAACCAGAGAAACTTAAGAAAGACAATGAAGGAAAAACAAAGTATGTTTCTTTGTTTGCAGTCTCAAATGCAGTATTGTTTTGCGAGAGTGACAAAGACAACTGGTACGTTGATAATGACGCAACAAAACACATCACCAACCAAAGTGATTCATTCGAGAGCTTTATACCATTTGATCAAGATCGCCAGGTAACAACAGCAAATGGAGATTCTGTAGCAGCACTAGGATATGGAACAGTAAGAGTACAGTCATACGTGAATAGAAAGAAGCATGAATTGTTTCTTTCAGAAGCAGAAGTACGTTCCTAGTATAAGAAAGAATTTGTTTTCAACGTTGTCCGCTCAAGATAAGAATCCTGACAATGAATTTATTTCCAAGACAAAAGAATGTCAAGGCTTATACAAGCTAAATATGGAAGCCATTAAACCAGTATTTTCAAGATAAGCCAACATAGTCAATAAAGAAAATGTGTTACAGCTTTACCACGAAAGATTTGGACATCAGAATAAAAGGCATGTGAAAAAGTATGAACTAGACTTCGATGTTAACCTGGACAGTGATCTTTGTGAAAGTTGCATTTATGGAAAAGCCCACATACTCAATTTTGGAACTAGAGAACGAGTAATTTCATCTGGCTTACTAATTCATACAGATGTTTGTAGACCATTTGAGAGCAAGTCAAAGTCAGGCTACCGCTACTATGTGCTCTTCAAAGATGACTATAGTAGATATCGTTTTGTCTTTTTATCAAACACAAATCTGATGTCGTGGTAAGCTGAAAACATTCATTGCCGAAATCAAAGCTGCAGGGTATGGTGCACAATAGATATTGTCAGAAAACGGTGGTGAATTCGACAACGATCAAGTCAAAAGAATACTGAACCATCACGGAGTAAGATAGACACTGATTATGCCATAGACTCCTCAACAGAATGGTTGTTCAGAACGAGAGAACAGAACTGTTGTATAAACTGCAAGAGCTTTGATGCACGCACGAGAAGGACTATTCAATCAGACATTTTTGGCAGAAATGGTGAACACGGCAACATATATCCTAAACAGAACAAGTAATTCCGGAATCAAAAAACAATCTCCTTTTGAGGTATAGTATGAGAAGAAGCCTTACCTCAAGCACCTGAGAGTCATTTGCTATGCTCACGTTCAAAAACAAAATCGCAAGAAAATGGACAAGAAGGCCATTAAAGGTGTTCTCATTGGTTATGAAAATGACGATGGATACAGTATCTGGTAATTTGATAAAAAGAAACTTGTAAGATCACGAGGCATCATTTTTGATGAATGCAAAATTTAAGACATTGTGACAGTGAGCAAGAACAAGAGCCCTCTCTCGCCATCATTGGAAAATGAAGAGGTTGAAGAATGATCAGAACGGAAGTTGAAGAAGACCCAGAAGATCTCGATGAAATAACATAAATGAGAAAAATAGAGCAAGAAAGTTCAACGGAGCATGAGACAGCAGGAGACCTAGATGATATTGAAGAAACTGAACGTGATATAACAGAAGACGACAGCATCAATGTGAGAAGACAGCTAAGATATAGAAGAGAAAGGAGGATGCCTAAACATTTTGAAGACTATGTAATGACAATTGCAGCAGAGATCAGTGAACCTAGAGAACCCTTATCCTACAAAGAGGCTATAACTTGCAATGAAAGATAAAATTGGATTCTAGCTATGGACAAAGAGATACTGCAAGAAAATTGCACTTGGCAAATCAAAAATTTGCCAACAGGAAAGAAAGCGATACCTTGCAAGTGGGTGTATAAACTCAAAACAAAACCTGACGTGTCCTTTGGAAAGTATAAAGCATGATAAGTTATCAAAGGATATTCATAGCGAAAAGGTGAAGATTATGACCAAACATATAGCCCAGTAGGTGGAACAATAATGTCACTGTTTAGTATTGCAGCAAGCAAAAACATGTATTTGACTCAAATTGATGTATGTACAGCCTTTCTCTGTGATAAACTTGATGAGTAAGTCTACAGGAAGCAACCTCAGGGCTATCAAGATGGTAGCGACAAAGTATGCAAACTTGAACGAAGTCTTTATGGTTTGAAACAGTCACCAAAGTATTGGAATCATAGATTTAGTGATTACATCGAGAGTCTGAATTTCAAAAGAACCTATGAAGACCCTTGCCTGTTCATAAAGAAAGACGGAGAAGACATGCTACTGCAAGCTCTTTATGTCGATGATGGGTTAGCTTCTACAAATGAGACAATGAAAGAAACATTTCTACACAATTTATGAAGAGATTTCAAAATCACGATCAAGCCTGCATCTTATTCCCTAGGACTAGAAATTGAGAAGAAAGAAAATGGCTCAATTCAAGTCAATCAGTCTGCTTACACTAGAAAGATTCTAGAATGTTTCGGTATGCAAGACTGTAAACTAGTATCAACAACCATAATCAAAGAAAGCGTTCAATTAGGGAAGGAAGATGAGAAAAAATGAACAGCAGTTTTCCTTATAAAGAAGCCGTTGGGCTTTGAAAATCCCTCGAATTCTGACTGCTCCAACGAAAAAAGTATATTCCGTTATTTAATAGGAACAAGGAACGATTGATCTTGGTATAATATACAAAACATTCGTCAAAGATGAGCTGAAGATATTCAGTGACGCAGATCATGGTGGTGATGATAATACAGGCCGATCAACCACAGGTGTGTTGAGTATGTATGCAGATGAAGCGATATCTTGGCACAGTCAGCGTCAAACTTCAGTTGCAATTTCTTCAACAGAAGAAGAAATATTCGCTGCTAAAGAAACAGCTAGAGAAATAGTTTGGCTCAAATGACTATATGGGGAAGTTCTTATTTTGGAATCAGTGCCAACGTTGATGATCGACAACGAAGCTGCAATAAAGTTGATACAGAATCCAGAATATCACCGTCGTACTAAACATATTTACATACGACATTTCTTTGTCGGTGAGCTGGAACTTGTCAGTTTCATTTAAGTTAGGAAAGTGTCATCAGAAGGTCAGTTAGCAGAATCTTGACAAAATCTTTGTTCAAACCCAGATTACAAATGTTGAGAAATGCAATGGGGTTGACCAGAATAATACAATGAGGGAAGTTGTTGAAGTCTGCAAACGGATCATTAAATATATTTCGGTCAACACTACATATTCTGTACTTATTTATTTTTAGTTGGCTCGTTGACAAAAGTCAGTTGTTTGAATAAATTTTTCAATAAGTGTCATTTTTTTTCTTACAAGAATTAAGTAAAGATCTGTTTTAAATACTTCAACAAAAACAAGCGGAAAATTCAACCGTTTCTTTCTTCCTTGAAAGTGCCACGCCTCTAGAACACGGTTCTATTTAAATGTTTGCTACCTTTGTTTCCCGAACGTTCCATGGATCACAGAGCAGGGCTCATTTTCATAATAATATTTTTTTGTTTGATAGTCTACTTAGTGTTTAGATTATAACCAGTCAATGAGCAGTATCTGAGTACGGAAACGTATCTAGAAGTATAATGCCGTGTTACTTTTGGGGACCACTTGAGGTCGTCCAATCTGGAAGGTTCTCACTGCAACCACCAAGTAACGACAAAAAAAAATTGACAGAAATCGATAAAATACTTATTTTCTGCTTTCCTACGTTGCTCAGGCTCAGCTAAACACGTTGTTTTACTTTTTCATACTTCCTCTATTCTTAAACTTGAAGACAAATTTTCTTGCAGACAGAAGGCAACTCGTAAACGTCCAATTATCTGACAGGAACAAAATGTCAAAATTTTTCCTCCACGTGTTTTTTAAACGAAGCAGAAGTTAATCATTGAATTTCTGTCTTATAGGTTAGGTCACTTGCTTGACATTCATCTCATTTCATTTCAATAAATACGTTTTTAGAAAAGTTTATTGTGATTATTACCAAAAGAAGAACCACAAATTATAAACGATGCGTATAGAGACTTGTTATTTTTGCTCTTCAAAAATATATCCTGGTCATGGCATACAATTTGTCAGAAATGATTCTAAGGTAAGCAGTGTACCTGTAATATGTTATCATGAAGTATTATAAGTTTTTGCACATTACAGATATTCAAATTCTGTCGGCCTAAATGCCATGCAGCTTTCAAGAAAAAGAAGAACCCACGTAAAGTAAGATGGACTAAAGCTTATAGGAAGACAGTTGGAAAAGAACTTTGCATTGATCCATCCCTTGAACTTGAAAAGAGAAGACATGTTCCATTGAAATATAGTAGAGAACAATTGGCAAAAACTATGGAAGCAATGAAAAAGATAGTGAATATTAAAGAAAAGAGGCAAAATGCCTATGTTATGCAGAGGCTGAGAAAAGCTAGAGAAATAGAAAAGGAGAGAGACGTGAAAGAAGTACAAAGGGATCTGGCTCTTATCAAATCTCCTGCCGCTGGGCTTAAACAACGCCAAGCTGAAGAACAATTACAAGAAGAAAAACAAAGTGATGAAGAGATGGAAGTTATAGAAGATGGTGGAGAAGTAACTTTATAATTTTTATATTGATAAATTACTTAAATATTATGAGCCATTATTATAATTGTGACCTTTTGATACTTATTGATGAATTTGTCGATTCAAGGATAAAAATCTTTGTTGATTAAATGTAACATCTGTATAGAATTTATCGATTGCGCAGAATCTATTGATTATGATATTGGCTCTCTAAATTGAATTCAGTTTTGGCAAGATGAGAATTTCCATTGTTTATTAAAAACCTAAGGTTGGTATTATTTTGTTTTACTTATAAATGTGGTAAAATGGTAGTTATAATTTTATGTGGTTCATAGGACTTGGAGAAGCATTTTTTTTGTAAATATAATCAATTATGATTATGAATGATTTAATGTGTAACTATTCTTGATATGAAGTAAATATAACCCATATTTCATTAACCTGTAAAACTAGGTTTCACCACATTGTTCATGATCTAAAAGTTTCTATTGTTTTTTTATGATTATCAGTACATTATCATTTAGAGGAATATTAGTATTTTCAAATGATAAATAGTATTATCAATAAAAAAAATTGAGATATTTTGTAATTCATAAGGTTTATAGAATTAACAATTGATTATGGGCTAGAGAATTAAGAGACATTCAATTCAAATTAATCTATTACTCAATTAATTCTCATTACTGTACACCTTATACAGGTTTAATATGAGTAACTACTCTTCAACTAAAACCATTCTCTTCTAAAAGTCAGTTGTAAGTAGGTAACCCCTCAAGATTTTCTCATTGAACATTGTTTTACCATAAGGTTTTTCTTATTCTCCCTGAAGATGGATAAATAGAGATTATGCAAATGCTTGGAGGTACTTGAATAAGTATTATCGTTCTTTTACTGCTGCAATATACAGAATTCTCTTCTTCAACTGGTCAGCAAATGAGCACTATTTCATATAGATGTTTATTTATATATATATA
>JARQZK010000761.1:280000-335000 GCA_030704885.1 Cynegetis impunctata
ACAGCCTATTTCATGATTTTTACCTATTATATTGTTCAATTGACCAAATCTTAATAGTTAGAGTATGTCATCTTCTTGAAGACACTCGGATTTACTCCATCAGAACACCATAACAATTTTAAAAGTTCACATGTTCTAATTTCAAAAGATATCTTTATGGAGAACTCTGTTGAAAAAAATTTTTACGAATGCGAGTCCCCTTGAAATTATGTTCTAAAATCATATAAGTCTAAAGATATTTTGGGAAGAAGTAAAAAATCGACATAATCATCTGTACATTTATTAAGTTGTCATGCTAGAAACAGTGTTTACGTCAAGATACTAAAATGTATTTATCACAGAATTAGTGAACACTATCTAAATTAAACACCCGTAAAATCAACATACCAAATCATACAACAATATTCATAAATTTGGTTTTACAATCTTATTTCAAATATATATAAAAAAAATTAAATATACCGTAAAAATACATCAGTATAGAAATAATACTAATAATAAGAGAAATAAGTAATATACTCCACCTTGAAATGCAATTTTTTCCATCACAGTCTTTTTACATACACCTTTCTCCAGATTAAATTCGAATTGAATTGTATCATTGAAAATTATAAAATGAACATGAAAATAAACGAATTTTCAGTTTCAGTACATTTGCCAATGGTGTTTTCAATATAAGATTTTTTGGTCCAAATACAATAAGTGAACAAATTTATAACTTTCTTAGGAAATTAAAAAATCCAAGTGAACAAATTTTGTATGTCTTCAATTTGGAAAAGAAACTTTTTGCTACCGAAAAGCATTCATAATTTTTTTCAGATGATTGGTTTCCTTATGAAGTCGTTTTTTTTCCTGGTCCATTAAGAATAGAGCTGAATTCAAGCCTCGCTGTTTCTTCACCAGTAATCTTTCTTGGCTTAATATAGCTTTGGCTTCTTCTTTCAATGCCTGGTTCTGTTTTTTCAGACTTTCAATTTCCTGCTGCCTTTCTGGAATCAACAGTAAGGTCCAAATTATATTAGTCAAGTGAAGATATATATTGCAAAAATATTCGACTTATTTTGTGTAAGATTCTGTCTGAGTCACTCAGAAACCTTTAATACTATTGAAAGCTAAGATTTACAACTTCTTTTAAAATAAGTACTTAAAGTAAGAGGTAATGTTTTGATTTTCAACATGTATTTTTCATTCAAAAATCTATTTGATAAGAAAACAGTTAAATAAACTTCAAAAAAGATTTTCCTATTTTGTGGAAATTTATCTTACTAGATGAAACAAAACTAATTTTATACAATTTCAACGCCACGGCAAACAATTGGTTCCATGTTGAGTCCTTTAATTACATTTATGAAGAATTTAGGGACAATTCCAAAATAGTTCTGTCAACCAAACATATTGTTTCATGGTTCCATTATGTAGATGATATTCTGGTAGGATTTAAAAGTTCAATTAGAAAAATTGATCAAGTGTTGAATTTTTCAACACACCCTTATATATAATTCATATTACCAGAATTGCTTACTTAACTCAATAAATTTTCTCAACCTAACTCATGAGAAACAACCTACCATATAAAATTTTCAAGAAAGAAACCTCTACTGGTGAAACTATTGCAGTAGACTAGTTCAATCACATTTGCCATAAACTTTTAGCAATAACTCAATGATCCTCTAACAGTGACAATAATAATTAAACAAATAACTTCAAACAATAAAATACAAATACACATTCATAGATAAATTATTTGACATGAAGAATGTATAGGTACTACTTCTAATTTAATTTTCTCCATTCAAGAAAATAAAAAATATATATATATATATATATATATATATATATATATATATATATATATATATATATATATATATATATATATATATATATATAATCTTTTGATAATTATTAGCAATAATAGGCTTGTTGAATCTCAAAAATCTCGATTTTATTAAAAAGTTGACGTTTCGCCACGACATTCGTGGCTTTATCAAAACTTTTGAAAAAATTGAAATTTCTTTGACATTTATTGATTTGAAAAAATTTGAATAGAAAAAGACTACTATGTCTTACTAAAATTTTTTTCCGCTGTGGCCGTTCTTTGTTATTTATTACGTGCTATTCAATCCAATATTAACATTCTAATCTGTTATTATTAGATGGTAAGGGAAACCACAGAAACCTTTACCCGTAATGTTCGAAATAGGTTCAAATTATTTTGATTTCGAACATTACGTGGGTAAAGGTTTCTGTGGTTTCCCTTACCATCTAATAATAACAGATTTGAATGTTAATATTGGACTGAATAGCACGTAATAAATAACAAAGAACGGCCACAGCCGAAATAGTTATTTATGTACCAAGTGCGTTATAAAGATCCTTATGCCCTGAGGGAAACATTCGGCCCGAGGGATGAATGTTGCCCGATGGGCATAAGGATCTAGTAACGCACGCGGTGCATACAAGATTTTATTTTTCACGAAAAAATTATTATATTATGATGAAAAAGCGATTTTAAAATCGTTTCATTGCTCCTATCCATTTTCCTTCTCATAGTAGGCATGTCATTTGTTGATAGTTTGACGTTTGTGAATATTTTTGTCATCATATTCAGTGAATGTCATGCTGCTTTCTTTGTGTAGTTTTATAGAAATAATGAAAATGAAAATGAATTTACCCAAGAATATCATAGAAAATGCAGCCAAAGCTGCGAATAATTAATTGCCGGAGAAATCCAGAGTCGGATACGATAAGGATTATGAAGTATTTAATCAATGAAATTTGCTTTTCTCCTAGTACCTACAATAAGCGGGCGTTTTAAATCCATTATGCCCGCAAATGCGGGCGTAATGGCCTAGGGCATAATGAGTGTGTTTATAGCAACCGTATCCAAGGTGAAATAAACATATAATATACAAGTGAAAAATAAAAAATTTTAGTAAGACATAGTAGTCTTTTTCTATTCAAATTTTTTCAAATCAATAAATGTCAAAGAAATTTCAATTTTTTCAAAAGTTTTGATAAAGCCACGAATGTCGTGGCGAAACGTCAACTTTTTAATAAAATCGAATTTTTTGAGATTCAACAAGCCTGTTATTGCTAATAATTATCAAAAGATTAGAAATAGTTCACAGGCAACAACAATTTGAATGAATAATTATCTATATATATATATATATATATATATATATATATATATATATATATATATATATATATATATATAAAATATTAGTGTCAGGTATGCTCATTCACTTTTGGATAACAAACAGAACTACTTTTCAGAAATCAACATCCAATAAGATAAATGAAATCATTAGACTTGAAGAATGTATACTATTTTGAAATTCACTTTTCTTCATTCGACAAAAAGTGTTAGTTATGCTTATTCACTTTTGGATGATAACATAAAGCACTACTCAGAAATCATCATCCAAGTCTCCTTGTCCAAAAAAAAATTAAACTTTTAATTAAAAAAAATTGATATATTTAATTATATGCTTTATATTAAATGGAATGTAGAGGATAAATCGGCAGCAATTTTTCATCCTGTTAAAAAAAAGAACTCATCAGATAACAAAAAATCATTAACTTTCGAACACATCAATAACAGGTGTGACAAAGGTTATAAAATGAATCTGTTGGAAATATTAAAACTTAATAAGTTATTATTATTATACAAATTTCCAAATGCTCAATAGTAGTACACTAAACTGAAATTCATACCCACATAGATAAGACCGAAGCCAGGAATACATAACGGCACCGACATTATAAGTATACATTTATATATTTTTCACTGTAACTACCAACTTGAAATTGACATAGCTAGCAAAACCAGTCATATATTGTAAAATAAATTGTGGAAATTAGATAAAATTAGTTTTATTTAATTGAGTGAGAATATTCACCTAAAAATGATATTGTGCGTTGCAAATTACTTATTATTAAAAATACAAAAATAGATGCTAGTGATAAATAATATAATTGAATTTACCCTTAGAAAAAACCTGATATGATTCCATTATTTCCTGAATGCCTGGCCACTTCAACCTATTATTAGATACAGATTGTTTAGCCTTAAAAGAGAGTGAGTTTGCACAATCCTTGGTTCTATCTCGTGAATAATGAAAATAAGGAACATTAATTTCAATACTTTTCACATTCGTTGGACTTGCTGAAGGAATTCTATGCTGTCCTAGGTTTGAAAATCTATGAATTGATGGAATTTTGAAGTGAACAGGTGAACTTCTAAGGATACTATTGGAGTCTGGCGATATATGATTTTTTTGTTTTTGGTGGTAGATTAAGCTGTAGCAAGTAAGAGGCGATTCGTGATTTCGTCTTAGCCGTTCTTCGATTATCTTCATCCAATTTTTTTCAATATCTGCAATGAAAAGAGAAAGTTAATGAAATGTTATAATATATATAAATAATAATAATAATAATATAATAATAATAATATATCTTTATTTTCCGAAATTGTTTCATTACATAGATAGCAACAATACAATAAAGAAAACAAGTCAAAATCAATAATTAAATTCGTTTACAAAAAGCTGAAAATTCGCCAACATCATACGGCTCCATATCCAAAATAAATTCATAAATATTCTGTCTTAATTTATTATACCTTAGATCAAAAGTCTTAAATCTCCTAGGAAACAAGTTAAATAGTCTCATACAATTATATAGTGTTCCCGTTTCAGTGAGGGAAAGGCTATGCACAGGATACAGAAAGGGTTCAATTCTTCGTGTCCTATTTTTTTCAGGTATTCTTCAAAATAATGCATATTCCTATACATGAAAAGTAATGATTTGAAAATATAAATACCACAGACAGTCAACAACCCATTCTTCCTAAAAACACCCCGGCAAGAATCTTTGTAACCCATGCCCAGCATAACCCTCACTGCACGCTTCTGGGAAACAAAAATCTGACGAAACATCGGACTCGCCCCCCAGAAAATGACGCCATAACTAAGAAGCGAGTGGAAGTTAGCAAAATATACAATCTTTAATGTTTCTGTATCTATTTGTTTTTTCAACATATTCATGGAGTATATTACCGAATTTAGTCTTCCCTTCAGAAAATCAATATGCGCATAAAACTTCAAACTACTATCAATATGTATACCAAGAAATTTAACAGACTGACTAACATTGATCTTAACATTATTGTACAATAGTTCTTTAGGATACACCCTATTATTTCTATCGGTTACAAAAAAAATACATTCTGTTTTATCCTTATTGAGAATCAAACCATTTTGATCACACCATTCATTCATATCATCCATAGACTTGCTAAAGATTTCCTCAGAAGAGTTTAAGTCTTTAGCAGTTATTAATATGTTTAAGTCATCCGCATACATCAATGGTGCTCGTGTAGAATCAGTAAAGATTGTCGGTAGATCATTTACAAATACAACAAATAGAAAAAGTCCAAGAATATAATATATATATATATATATATATATATATATATATATATGTATATATATATATATATATATATATATATATATATATATATATATATATATATATATATATATATATATATATTATATATATATATATATACTATATATTTATATATATATATATATATATATATATATATATATATATATATATATATATATATATATATATATATATATCGCACCCTCAATAATATAAGGGCTCAAGTCAAAATTTTTGTAAAGTGTGATTTTAAATGATACGGGCACAAGATGGAATCATCTACCGGTTAGCGCTGACAGAGCGAGAAAAATGTCAATCATGACTTGGTAACTGTATTTGTGCCTCTCTCACGCTCTCCCCTCGCGTGTACCGTTCTTACAGCTACAAGGTCGCAATTAGTAACGTGCCCATACTTGTCGAAGGCGGATCGTTCAAGCTTTGTGCAATTCGTATTTGTGCCCTTCTATGAGAAAAAAACAGGAGAGTTCTGTTCTGAACATTTTGTGTTATATGGAATAATTTGTAGTTGCGCCGTTATATTATACAAAATGTTGTAAATTTTTGGGTGTCATTCATAATAGATCTCTATATTGCTGAAAATAAACGATGTTAAAAGGAATTATATCTTATTGGTTCCTTATAGTATATAAATTGTTTTATGTTAAATTAAAAAAATTAAATAATAAGAAAATAACTTGTCTAAAAACCACAAAATGAAAATAACTTTTTATTCGACTAGTTTCGCCTGTTACAGCATTAACAAGACTGAATACATAATTGCAAAGACATCGCTTGAAAATATATAAGTATTTCGGTTCGGTACCTGGGGGTGGTAAAATGTAATCGATGGGTCCAAGTTATCAGAGATTTAACAGTGGGGAGTGGTTTAATTCTAACTGGTCATTAAGAAGAATGTAATTATGGGATTTTTGGATCTTGTTTATTTCCATGGCTTCCAGGAAGTTCATTATCATGCCTTTATCACAGTAATGAAGAATTTTTGGTTTGAAAGAGGATGAGATGTTATGTTTTTTTGACTCTAGATGTTCCCTAAATGCTGATTGTCCGTTTTTTAGATGTTCTTTTAGCCTGGTTTCAAAACATCTCCCGGTCTGACCTATATATGTTGAATTACATTCTTCACAGTCCATTCTATAAATTCCTGTTCTCTTCATTGGATCGACTTTTGACATTTTGTTATTAAAAAATCATTCTATCTAATCTGCTGTGACTCGAAAAAGCAGTATTTCAAATTATTATTTTAAAGAATTTCGAGTCACAGCAGATTACGATAGAATGATTTTTAATAACAAAATGTCAAAAGTCGATCCAATTGAAGAGAACAGGAATTATAGAATGGACTGTGAAGAATGTAATTCAACATATATAGGTCAGACCGGGAGATGTTTTGAAACCAGGCTAAAAGAAACATCTAAAAAACGGACAATCAGCATTTAGGGAACATCTAGAGTCAAAAAAACATAACATCTCATCCTCTTTCAAACAAAAATTCTTCATTACTGTGATAAAGGCATGATAATGAACTTCCTGGAAGCCATGGAAATAAACAAGATCCAAAAATCCCATAATTACATTCTTCTTAATGACCAGTTAGAATTAAACCACTCCCCACTGTTAAATCTCTGATAACTTGGACCCATCGATTACATTTTACCACCCCCAGGTACCGAACCGAAATACTTATATATTTTCAAGCGATGTCTTTGCAATTATGTATTCAGTCTTGATAATGCTGTAACAGGCGAAACTAGTCGAATAAAAAGTTATTTTCATTTTGTGGTTTTTAGACAAGTTATTTTCTTATTATTTAATTTTTTTAATATAAATATGAACTACCACAGAGTTGATTCATCGTCCATCGAATTTATTTATGTTAAATCTATTATTAGACCCTTACTCACATGAAATATCCAAAAAAAATGAAATTCATTCAAATTCAATTTTATTTTCATGGCTATTTATAGTGTAGTTATCAGTGAACAAATCAGCAGAATTTCACATTTATAACACAAATAATGAGCATTTTATACGAAAAATAAGCTGAAATGTAGGAAACCTGAATCTTTAAACGCGATTTCCCACAAAACTTCTATTTCGTATTATGCCCTTGTATCACTAAGAGTGCGATATATATATATATATATATATATATATATATATATACATACATACATATATATATATATATATAGATATATATATATATATATATATATATATATATATATATATATATATATATATATATATATATATCGCACCCTTAGTGATACAAGGGCATAATACGAAATAGAAGTTTTGTGGGAAATCGCGTTTAAAGATTCAGGTTTCCTACATTTCAGCTTATTTTTCGTATAAAATGCTCATTATTTGTGTTATAAATGTGAAATTCTGCTGATTTGTTCACTGATAACTACACTATAAATAGCCATGAAAATAAAATTGAATTTGAATGAATTTCATTTTTTTTGGATATTTCATGTGAGTAAGGGTCTAATAATAGATTTAACATAAAACAATTTATATACTATAAGGAACCAATAAGATATAATTCCTTTTAACATCGTTTCTTTTCAGCAATATAGAGATATATATATATTACAGACAGGTAATCAAAAATGCAAAAGAGGTATATTACAAAAAGAGAATAAATCGTTCTCGAAACAGAACAAGAGAAAACTGGTTGATAATAAATGAACTAAGAGGTAAAATCAACTCATTACCGCGAAGTATTGATATCGATCCTGACATCTTGAACAACTTCTACTGTACAATAGGTCATAAACTTACATCTGGCTTGAATCCGCAGATGGACCCTTTGGACTATCTAATGAATGCAGGCATTATAGACAACTTCTATTTTGAGGACACTGACATAATTGAGCTTAAAGAAGTTCTCAAGGAAATAACTAATAAAAGCTCATCAGGTATAGATGGATTATCAGTCATTATATTTCAGAATCTGCCCAATTTTGTTCTTCTCGTTCTAGTGGATGCGATTAATATATCTTTCAGAACAGGACAGTTCCCATCCTGCCTGAAACAAGCAGTTGTGATTCCTCTCCATAAGGGCTGTGACCCCAACGAACCCGCAAATTATCGGCCGATTTCCCTTTTGTCGACATCAAAAATAATAGAAAAATTAGTAAAAAGAAGAATGATGAAACATCTCACAGATAATAATATAATAAACCATTCTCAGTTTGGATTTCAAAGCGGAAAAAACACAAATGATGCTATTTTCTCTCTACTAGAGAATACATATATAACACTGAATGATGGAGAGGCAGCTGCAGCAGTATTCTGCGATTTCTCAAAAGCGTTTGATTGTGTTAGCCATGAATTACTGCTGCGAAAGCTGGAGTTCTATGGCTATGAAATTCCTCATTGAACTGGTTTCGCACATAGATAGATAGATAGATATTTATTTGTTCTATATAATATCCAAAGATGGATGTAGAACACGTCAATAGTTTATAATAAAGTAAAAACAACAATACAAATATATGAAATAAATACAAAACAAACCATACAAAGAAATATAAAACACACAAACATAAACATAAATATCACACACTAAGTTATCACATCTTCAAGATATTCATTCAATGTGTAATATGCTCTGGAGGTCAGGAAGGATTTAAGATATCTTTTAAATTGGACAAGGGGCAGATTCCGTGTCAGGTTTGGTAATTTATTCCAAATTTTCCTGATAGAAAATTCCACATTATTTTGTAAATATTTGAATTTGTTTAATGGTGCCTGGAGATCATATCTATTTCTGGTATTGTAGTCATGATTCGATACACCATCCGAAAACAAGTCTGAGTTCTTTTTGATAAATAAACACGATTCCAGTATGTACAAGCTCACAACGGTCAATACCCTTTTTCTAACAAACACAGGCCTGCAACTATCCCTAGGACACATACCATAAACATTCCTCAGACATCTCTTCTGCAAAATTAAGACTATTTGCGTGAGATGTGCTTCCCCAGAATATTATCCCGTAAGAGATTCTAGACTGCACAAACGCATGAAATGCCATCTTGGCAGCCTCTTCATTCACATTACTAGACAGTACCTTTAGTGCATAGCTGTACTTGGCTAGAGATGTGCATAGTCTTTCTGTATGTTCTCTCCAGTCTAGTCTACTGTCAATTGTCACTCCCAAAAAAGACACCGAGCTGCTTGCTATCAATGTTTTGTTTCTATATTCTAGGCTTAAATCACCCGTGCCATTCCTACTGAAATTCACAAATTGGGTTTTACCTATATTGAGCAGCAGATTATTTTTAACAAACCAATCTTCAAGTTCATTCATACTTTCACTCATCCTTAATTTGCATTCATCCTTTGTTCTTTCACTTATAATAAGTGAGGTATCGTCAGCATAGAGTACTACATTCTGAGATATAATACTTGGTAGTTCATTGACATAAAGGATGTACAGGAGGGGACCCAGAATGGAGCCCTGTGGTACCCCTCTCAGCACATTCAAAGAACCAGACTTGGTGAGCACTCCCCGCTCGTCCATCTCTACTACTTGTTGTTTTCTGTTTTGAAGATATGATTTTATCAGACTCAACGACACCCCACCTATCAGTATCAGTATCAGTAATTTATTCATGCCAAATACAATATATGCTCACATACGTCAAATGATCAGATAAAACAATTGCAACAGTAAACATTAATACAATAAAATTAAAACTTTTTAAAATTTAAAAACTGATGTACAGAGTAAAATGCATTCTCCAATAAAATCTTCTTAATCCTATACTTAAACTTGGTGTAACATAATTCTCTTATCACACCTGGCAATACATTAAAAAACTTTATGGCCCAATAACCCGGCCCATCCTGGCACCTTCTCAATCGCCAATAGGCAGGCAATAAGTTTTGGCTTGATCTTGTGTCATAACAATGAATATCGCCATGAGTTTGATATAGTACCACATTCTGCTTAATGAACAGAAGGCACTCCAAAATGAACATGCAAGGGACTGTCAGTATACCCAACTCAACAAAAGCCACCCTACAATCCTCTCTATATGCTAAGCCACCAATTAACCGAACAGCCCTCCTTTGCAGACCAAACAATCTACTAACCTCAGCCGAGTGGCCCCAAACTAAAATTGCATATGCTAGATGGAAATGGAATAGTGCAAAGTAAGCTGACTTAACGGAAGAGACCGACACACAGGACATCAAATTTCGCAAAACGTACATATTCTTACTGAGCTTCTTGGCAACACTATCAACATGAGGGCCCCACTGCAGTCTGGGGTCTAATAACACACCCAAAAATCTCACCGTTTTCCCTCCCTGACTAGCAACAGAGAGATCTCTCATTGAAAATACCATCCTTTCTGTTTTGCTTTTGTTGAGGAGCAGTTTATTAGAGCAAAACCAGCGCTCTGCCATGGCCTGGGCTTCAAGAGAGCCATTCCACGAGTCCACATAACTATCATTTATAAAGGACACTGTTGTGTCATCAGCGAAAAGAGTATACCCTGTTTTATTAGCAGGCAAATCATTAATATAAATAAGAAACAAAATTGGGCCCAATATGGACCTATTCCATACATGCCAAGCTTTTCAGCTAATATTTTATGGTCCACTGAGTCAAATGCTTTGGAGAGGTCCAAGCACAGTGCTACAGTTTCCTTTTTGTCATTTAATGATTTTATGATTTCTATTAAAGATTGATAGACTGCACGTTCCGTACTTTTTCCCCTCCTAAAACCATTCTGTTTATCTGTTAAGATTTGACTTGTCTCCATATAATCCACTAGCCTGTCATAGATGATTCTTTCAAAAATTTTATTTATGTTTGATAAAAGAGTGATTGGTCTGTAATTATCTATTTTGTCTTTTTCATTCTTTTTGTAGATTGCCCTGACGTAACCAAGTTTCAGTGTCTCTGGATATGCACCAGTAAGAAACGCCAAATTAATTATATGAGATATGGGTTCAAATAGCACGTGTGATGCTGTTTTTAAAACTGAGACTGGAATTTCGTCTGGTCCAACCGAATTTTTATTCTTTAGATTTTTTATAATTTGTTTGACTTCATTGGCATTGGTTAGCTGAAAGCGAAAGGATTCTGAGCATCTTGATATTTTACTGAAGTCAACATCGCCTCTCTTCACATCAGGGCATGCATCTACAAAATGTTTATTAGCTTTATCAAGTACTTGCACCAAGTTTATATTAGGATCTTTAATTACTATGTTGTTTAGAAGAGAATTCTCTTTACTATTTGAGGTTTTATTTGTTTGTTTATTAATGAGAGTCCATTCCGCTTTAGGTTTATTAGCCGATTGTGCAATTATTTCACTATTAAATTTACGTTTGGCATCATTGATATGTTTACGCATAGTTTTACAAAAGTCTTTATACTGATTTCTGGTGATTCGCTCTCTAAGTAAATTCTGATATAGGTTCTTTTTTTGTTTGCACAAGTTTTTTATTTCTTCCGTGACCCATGGTTTACTCTTTTTTTTGTTGATTTTTTTGAGAGGAAATAAATTATTTAATATATTTTTTAGTTTGTTTTCAAAGATAGTATATGCCTGATTTACCTCCGTACAGTCTAATATGTCCGACCATGTCACTGTTTCAACCTCTTTACAGAAGTATCTGAGTTTTGTCTCCGAAAAAATCCTTTTCACAGCACATACATTCATACTATCTTTTTCACTACATTCATTCAATGACAGAACTTGACCATAGTGACATACCTATCAGAAAGGAGTCAGGTGGTTAAAATCAAAGAGAGGCACTCTGGCAGAGGCGAGGTTTCAATGGGCGTACCGCAGGGGTCAGTCTTGGGCCCAATCCTGTTTCTTTTGTATGTGAACGACCTGGCCACTATTCGCATTCAGGGAAGATTCACCTTTTTTGCGGATGATACTACTATTTTATGGCATGGAGGGGACATAGATCATTTGAGAGAGGAAATTGCTCTTGATCTTGGGATAATAAAGCAATGGTGTGACTCCAATTCGCTTTGCTTCAACTTGAGCAAAACAAATTTGATCTCTTTCAAGTTCAGTTTTGATAATCTACTCCTGGAAAATCAAATAATTACAAATAGACCAAATACTAAGTTCCTTGGTATGCATATAGACAACAAACTGAAGTTTGATGAACATGTTTTGAACTTAAATAGGAAGATATCCTCTGGTTGCTTTGCAGTTAGAGTTGTTTCCTGGGAACTGAATTTGGCTTTGGCTAGGATGGTATATTTCTCCTTAGTTGAGTCCCACTTGAGGTATGGCATTGCATTTTGGGGATTATGCAGTAATCATTTGTTCAACTCAGTATTTGTGTTACAAAAAAGAGCTATTCGTTACCTGTGTGGGGCTCAGTTCCGTGATCACTGCAGACCGCTTTTCATTAACCTGGAAATTTTGACTCTATCTTGTTTATTCATACTTGAGAATGTATGCCTGATTCACAAAAAACATTCTACCTCAACTTTATGTATAAATGAAATCAGAAGGTATGAAACAAGAAACCAATCCAGTATTCCCTTACCTATACCAAAGTCTAGCCTAACTAGAAATTCTATAATGTATGAAAGCAAAAAATGTATAACCATCTTCCACTAACTTACAGAAATATACCTTGCCCAAAGAAGTTAAAAAAAAAAAGTGAAAGATACACTTTTACGGAGAGCTTACTACAATTTGCAAGAATATTACAGTGACATACTCTAGTCGTTTTGATTTTGTCCTTCAGGTGTACTGTATCATATCATATATTTATTTTAATTTTATGTAATTGTGACAATGGGATATTGTGTTTTATTTTATTTTATCAATATCCTATATTTTAGTTTTAATTTTATATCTGCGATATATTTTAATCTTTTTTAAGCTTCGACAATGTGATATCGTGTGAATATTGTGTTATTTGTTTCTTTACTTTACTCCTATAAATTACATATTGTATTATTTGCCATGATTTGCCATGCTTTGTCAATAAGATTGTTATCTTTGACAATAAAGTATATTTTTGATTGATTGATTGATATATATATATATATATATATATATATATATATATATATATATATATATATATATATATATATATATATATATATATATATATATATATATATATATATATATATATATATATATATATATATATATATATATATATATATATATATATATATATATATATATATATATATATATATATATATATATATATATATATATATATATATATATATATATATATATATATATATATATATATATATATATAAAATAGTATATTCATATTTTTTTTTTATACTTACCATCTCTTGTCGTTACAGGTACATTACTAAGGTCTAAAACTTGTAGGAAATTTGACTTCTTCTTGTAGTCAGTCGTGTGGTTCAGAATCGAAGGTGAATTCGAAGGCACAGGTAAATTCAAAGGACACAGTTTTGGATCTGATTCGTTATTGTCATCTGACTGTTCCGTAACACTTTCTACTTGGAGCCATTTCCTTCTTTCCAATTTTTGCATTTCTAAAGCTGGAAAATCGAACACAAAGATGTTACAAATAAAAATAAGTAATGTTGTTTCGAGCATATATTACTTACAATTTTTCTTTATGTGAGTGGTTAGTCCGAAGACTTGTAGGAAACACATCTTCTCCGCCGTATAGTTGGGTTTCAGAGGTGGTCCAGACTTGATCCAAGTATCATATTTCAAATCTTCACAATCTGTGTCACCCGTGTCAGAACTAGAAGATGAAGAACTATCTGAGTATCCATAAACTTTAACTCCAAACTGTTTGGTAACATTACTATCACTATCTGTTAATTGATTGGTTCTCTTCGGTTTTTGAATTTTTTTTTCTCTTCTCAGTTTCCTCTTTAAACATGCTAAATCTATTTTGCTTAATTGCTTCTTTTTGAATGGAGGTACTCTAAACTTAGGAACATTTAATATAGTAAAATGTGATTTCATTTTGAATTTCTTTAAACTAGGCTTTATTATTTTACAGTTTTCTTTTTTAACTTGTAGATCACTTATAGCAACTTCGAATTTCTGGATATCCATTTCCATATTAACTTCATTTTTTCCATTCTCTGGTACATTTTTAACTTCAATTTTTGTAACCGAACCTGGTGAAATAAAATCTTCTGTGCGAGTTTGACTAGTAACTGGAAATGTATTTAAATAGTTATTGTTTACAGGAACTGATCCCGTCAGAATAGATTTCTGGCTCTCCTTAGCAGTGTCAACAATATTTTGGGTAACTTGACTCTGAACAGGGTAATTAGGGGAAGGAGCGGGTAACTGAGGACTAAAGGTCTTATGGCGCGAATTATTTATAGGTGTGCAGCCGTGTTTTACTTGAGCACTCAACTCTGGTAAATTGGAATTACCAAATACGGTACTTTTATATTGCGAATATCCCTTTTCCTCCTCTAATAAATTCTCACAATTTCTTTTGGTGAAATTTTTGTTTAAACCTAAAATGTTCACAAGAGTAATTTCATCTTTATCCACTTTACTATTGCCTGAATTTTCTATATGCAAGCTTCCATCCATTTTCTTAGGAGTTTCTAAATCTAAAGGCGCAATCTGTTGACAAAGAAACTTATTTGCAGCTGATTTCAACTCAGAATTCCTGTTATCCAACTGAATCTCTATTTCAAAATCAGTTTTGTTCACTTTACTTGACTTGACATTAATTACGGATGTTTTTTCGATGCCTGTTACTTCAACGTCAGATTTAGGATTTGCATGGACAATAGATTCTATATTATAATTAAAGGTTTTGTTATTCGATTTCGAAGCATCTGATTCACAACTTTGATCGATATTCTGTTTAGTATTTGAAGCAGTAGTTTTAGGTACAGAAGGCGAATGAACTGTTTGAATATAAGGTTGTTGTGATACCATACTTGGTGCTACGGTAGGCTTCCTGGCTGAAACAAAGACAATAATAGTAACATACAATGATGAGAAAATTATATGTAATAATGACATTAAAATCAAAATCAATAAATGAGTTTTTAAACTCACATACATAAATATCATCAAATGAACACAACACATTCAGAATATATATATATATATATATATATATATATATATATATATATATATATATATATATATATATATGATTGTGTATGTTTATTTATATATTTTATATATATATATATATATATATATATATATATATATATATATATATATATATATATAATTCTTCTGTTCGTGTGTATGTGACTGAACTCGTCCTTAACGGCTGGACCGTGATGAAATTTTTGGTGTGTGTTGCAATGGATTCGAGAATGGTTTAGATACAATATTCAGTCCACTGAAAATGTTTATTGAATTAATTTTTTATTTAAGTGTTGATCTTGGAATTTTTTATATTGGATCCGGCAGACTGCTCTGCGATCGCAGTGTCGAATATTCGATTGGACGGCGTAACTGGCGATCGAGATCTTTCGATACCGCACGATCGCGAGGTTTTAGACGGCGGCAAAGTTCAATGACCGGACGCGCCATAGGCGGGGGCAGGAATGGGCGTAGCACGCATCGGAGTTTGCGAATTTAAATTTTCGCGAATAGCATTATAGATAATAATCATTTATATATAATATAAATTTATATATAGGAAAGTAAATTTCCATTACAATTTTATCTTTAATATTCAATTGAAATTTTTCATTGTAGATTTAAATGTGCCTTATTGCAAAATGGTGCGTTATACAGTAGCGAAGTACTGCTATATTACTCATGACGATTAAAATATTTTGTTTTCTCGTGATCTTAGCCTAAATCATTCGAAAATATTGGGTGGTCTAATTTCAAACATTGGTATTAAAAAATTATTTTCCACTATTATTCTGTACCATTCTAATTTATGATGTCGATATTAATACACATTTTTGAAGGGAATTATTATCTCCATTCAATGACATAGAAAGCATAGGAAAAACGAAATATACATGCTTCTTTTCTAAATCGAAGATAGGATATTTCTAACAATCGATACTTCTTCGTCTTATTCAATTACTTGTTAATGCAAAATCAATCTTCTCTAAGCAAAAATTGAGAAGAGACGTACAATCTAAATCGATTGTCAGTTTTCTCTTTTTTTCGAGTTTGTAAATTGGTATATTGAACAGGTCCGATTTCTAATTTAATCATCTTTCTCTCTCTTACCATAAATAGCCATTCTGTCTCTATAAAATCGTTAAGTCCATGTATAATTTGAATTGAACAAACACTATTCATTAATATGGACCACAGACATAGTTGCACTGTCTGGAGAGAACAGAAAACTACTTTCAAAACTGTAAGTACACAGAGAACATTTATTCAGAAAAAATAGTAAAGGAATCATCAGTGTCTAATTTTGCATCTTGCATTTATACAAACCAAAGTGATCATAATGGCATCGTTTAACGTTAGTAAATTTGTTATTAACTTAGCATAAGCTTATTAAGCACAAATATTAAAAAAAGCATTAATATTCTGTGTGGAATCATGATATTGTAAGAACGAATAGAATATTTTCGGAAATATAACCAAATTCCTACAATAAATCATTCTTAATTAAATCATGCATTAAAAAGTTGGATTCCAACAAACAAAAACCACAATTAATTACCGAAAAATGAGTAATCTTGGGAAGATTGGCTAATGACAAGCATGGAGGAGGCAGAGGGTCAAGCAGTTGTTCCTTCCGCCCGATTCCCCTCACCTGCGCTTGTACAAGGAGGCACCTGAGCAGAGTGAGCGGTACTAGATTCTTGAGGTAGTTGTTTCTCTTCTACTGCATTAGGAGTTGAACTAGTACGAGTTGGTGTTGAACTGCTACGATGAGGTGTTTGCGTGGGTGCTCCACCCAACGGTGTGTTCGACCTTGAACCTGGCGTAGACGCCCCGCCCATTCTAACAGAGCTTTGAAGTGGAGTACTAGAAGACTTCGGAGTTGGTGGTTTGGGAGATGAGCGGGGAACTTGACTAGATGAACCTATAGAGTTATTTATTAGAGGACCAGAAGGTTGTATTACTGGTGATTGACGCTGAGGCAGATAACTGGATGATTGGGGGTGTGTAACTGCGTGTGGAGACTGCCTTTGTAAACCTGGACTTGACCTTGGGACGGAATAAGTTTGAGACATCGAAACGGGAGGTAAAAATGGGGTGTTCATAGGCATAGTATTTCTAGAAGATGATAAACTTAAAGGCGTAGGTGGAAGCATTGATCCAGGATGAAGCATAGATACCATCATTTGAGGTTGAGCTGACAAGTGAGGAGGTGGAAGATGTGGAGAGACTCGAGATTGTGCTTTTTCTCTTTCTCGAAGCGCACGTTCTTTTTCTCTTTGCTCTCGTTCTCTTTGATGTTGCAGGAGTTCACGTTCCATTAATTCATCTTTTTTGAGTGCCACCATTCTTCGATGTTCTTCTTCTAACTTCAAGCTGAAAGACATAACACGTATTTAAGCGAAATGAAATAAACTTTTCACTCTAAATCCATATCTTGATTGGTATGGATATAAATATTAAACAGGAATGAAGATTACATCAAAGTAAAAACAAACCAAATTTCATTCACCTACCTATCTGGCATGTAAAACGGTATTGCACCAGTCCCGGGCATCATATAGGGATTAACCATGGGATGACTAAAATGAGGCCATGGTGGTCTCAATAATCTAGTTCGGTCATAATACAATTGTTCATCCAATGTAGGGATTGAAGGATAACCATATGGTGGGTATACACCAACATCTAAGCCAACTTGTGACACTACAGGTACTCTTAAACAAATTATTAAACAATATAATACTTTTCATTTCGACATTAAAATAAAACATTAGAAAAGTATTCACCTCTCTTCTGGTCTATAAGGTTGGAAGCCACTTCTTCCTAAGTCGGAGATGTTAGGAGCAGAATATCTATCCACAGGACTACTGAGGGGTATTCTAGAATCTGCAGCTCTAATTGTCGGTGCATTATTGACACCATAAATACTAACTTCGGGGGTTACTTTGGTCTTCTCTACTACATTCAATCCTGCAAAATATTGTATTTAATAATTTTTTTTTCCGATAGAAAATGATTTTTCTCGTCAAAACTTGTTGAAAACATTTTTAACCATTTTCTAAAGAAGTTTACCTGCATCTCTTCTAACCGATTCAGAAGATCCCTGGCCGGTTGAAGAATGTTCACTGGTTGGAGGTACCGATTGTTGGGCTAAGGTTCTCAATGCAGCCGCAAAAGAGAGAGAATTTTGATTGGGTGTGCCAGGGCCAGGACCTGGAACCGTATGACCGGAAGTTACTCGAGGTTTAGTACTGCCATTAGTTGATGTCAGTTTGGGACTACTCGATATAACTGAAACAGAAAGAGAAATATGTATTATTTTAATGTAGTTTTAAAAAAGTTATACTTTCTGTTACATATGAACATATGCAATGACTGAGGAATTCATATCCGAAAAAAGTTATAGAAGCAACAGCAGTTAATATGGTAAATTTTCGTTATTTCGCTTGGAATTTACTACAATACTCAGTTCGAGTAAATATCAAAAATATGCAAAAGCTTAGTAATCGAGATAATTTTATATTCCCGTTATAGTTACATCAATAAGTGGAGGCACAGCCATCTAGCGAAAAACTAAATTGGCATAGGTCTGCTTTTAAATTTTAAAAACTGATAACAAACTTCCGGCAACGAGAATATTCTACGATGATCGGACGTATGAACACGACAACGCTTTCCCGACAAGAAAACATTATCGATTCATTATATCTGGTTAAAATATGCTAGTAACGCATGATAGTCAAATAATGAAATATTTTCACAGCTAGAAATGTGAATATTTCAGGTCAGTGCACACAATCGAAATGATTGTCAGATAGAGTATAACAACCGTTTACATCCAAATTGATATTATGTGCTTCTATTAAACGTACACCCCTACAGAAATATGGCAATAGTCACAACTACTAAAATAACCGAACCGCAAAAGCACATTAATATCCGAACAATACGTACTTGTCCTCATTATATGGTGAAACAATACACACCCGAAATAAATACACAATATACACAGTGGTCAGTTAGACAAATTAGTAAAGCTATTAGGTATTAGAAATTGAAATACTACCCCCAGCCCATGAGTAGTTTTCAGATGAGGATTTTATTTTTATCATCAGGGCAAAAAAAGTTTCGAAACTTTTGGAAGAACATATCTCAACCTGAATAAGTGATTGTGGCAATTAATGAAACGGAAAATTTCAATGAAAAACATAACAGATGAAAGACAAATAATTGAACGCCTCATTCAAGAATGGCACAAGTGATCGAATCAAGATTAGTTGCATGAAGTGAAGTGAACGTCATATTAGCGAAAGAAGGCATCAATAAATATTAACGAATCAAGCAATATTCAGTTGTTAGATAGCTTTATAAGGCATATTTTCATTGCCTTTGAGTCTAAAATGATAGAAAAATATAAAAAATCAAAATCCAATAGCAATTATATTCTTTGCTTCAAAAGTAAGTTTATGTCGATTTTCAACAATGGCTCTAATAATTTGGTCAACCACTGTTATTATGACACAATGTAGTTGTAGATAGTTACTTCATAGGTTATTTATCATAGGAATTCAGGTATGTACATTTGAAAACGTAAAAAAGAAAAAATAAGGAAGGAGACTTTATTACAAAAAACCTATTCGTATAATTCGTAAGATTCTGTTGTATGACAAAAAACATCGAACATATTAAAATAGGCCAAAGTTGTAAATTGTGTAACAAACTGGGCTACATAAATTGTGTCCCGCGCAAGAATATTAGAAAAATATAGAAGTTTTCTTTGAACTGTGAAAGAGGTTTCATAATTCGATCAAATTAAATTTGTCACATATGCTGTTATATAATTTAATCAAAACTATTTTTGCCAGAAATCTCTGAATTCCTCAATAAATATATGGGCCTTCTGACATAACTAAACTGGAAGTGAAGCTGCAAAATCCAGAGTTTTTGAGGCAGTTAGCGTTTCTTACGGATTTGACTAATAACCTTTGTTGGTCATTCTTTGACAAACAATAACTTAACGCACTTCTCTAGCTATGTGCAACTAGCAGAATAATTCAAAGGGCCTTAAAACGGTTTTAAGCTGCAGTTCACAAATTATTGATTAGATCAATAGAAGATTAGAGGAAATTGAAAGTCTCAAATGCAATATACATTACTGATTCTTTATTATTTCATTTCATGAGGTTATCTACAACTGAACAGGTGTTCTAGATAAATCCACCTGTCCATTATTTTCTTATTTTTGGCCATTCTTATTAAAATGAGTTCAACGAAAACTCATTCAACAAACTCCTTACTGAAATACTGCAGTAGTTGCAAAAATAAATTTTCCGGTAAAATTGATAATTTTGAAGAAAACAAAGAATATCACAACAAAAAACTACAAATTCAATTTTATACATCAATTCCAAATATGGTTGATGATATAGGACACCAAGTTTTATGTTATTTTAGGATGTTCATAATTCGTGCACGCAATGTACGTGTTATGAAAAAAAAATGTAGAATCAACGACATACGGAGTTGTTTATGTTTTGGTAACATCGTTTGTCAGTTATTATTACGTCGTTATTTGTGACGGTCAAAACCGACAATATCCCGCTTGTATTTTTGAATTGTTTTAGGAGAATTATATCTCGCATTTTTATATTATAGAGGTACACAGATTTTACATTTTCTTTGAACGGTCTGTTGTATTCACACCTTTATAATGTTTGATATAGTTTCACGATTTTCACTATATATATATATATATATATATATATATATATATATATATATATATATTATAATATATATATATATATATATATATATATATATATATTATATATATATATATATATATATATATATATATATTTATATATATGTATAGTATATATATATATA
The DNA here is from genome assembly GCA_030704885.1 of Cynegetis impunctata. NCBI lineage: Eukaryota > Metazoa > Arthropoda > Insecta > Coleoptera > Coccinellidae > Cynegetis > Cynegetis impunctata. The sequence goes on from JARQZK010000761.1 coordinate 301,477, forward strand.
TATATAGAATTATATATATATATATATAGATAATATATATATATATATATATATATATATATATTGTAGGGTAAGTTATTTTTTTATTTCAACTTCTTATCAAGATGTTTGGAATATGAAAGTATTTTCATTACGCTGTATAAAATATTTCTATTATTCACTCCAAATACGGACCTGTATACTATTCTAGTGAGGGGTAACGACATGAATAATAGATTCCTCAATCTACGATTTACGTCTTGTCGACTTTTCGATGGTTTTATCGCCCCAAGTACGTGTTACTAGTATCAATGTATATTTGATCAAACCAGGGGAACGGATGGATTACGTAATGGAGAAGCTTTCCCTAGATGTGCATATATACTCCTATGTATGTGCTTCCCCTGAGGGAGATTTGCGGAATACATAGCTCTTCAAATCCGAGAAAACAGAGCGTAGATGTGAAGCACCTGCACAAGCTTTGGACACGGATTTCATACCGGGTGACAACATAATTAGGCAATTACAGATGTACTTTTTGTGGCAAAAAATGTGGAAAGTAATTATGGACAGCACATCCTAGATTTAGCCTTCTAGAGCTTAAGAAGTTAAGATTCTGTATGTAGAAATGAATAAAAATGCGGGGAGAACGACCTTAGTGGCGAAACTTCGTAGATGTGGTTTAGAATATTCTTTGTGCTTAATTAGCCAAGAAGTAATTTCCATTATGACCTTTTAAAACGTTAAACCCATGATTTACGAGTCATACTAGAAAAACTGAATCTTCGACATTTCTTAACTTTTTTCAAGCACCACTTGAAACTGTTGCTAGCCCCAAAACGAAAAGCATTAATGCTTGGAATTTTTGAGATTTAAACACATTTCTCATAATATTCGATTAGGCTACAACGACTGAATCACCAACAGTGGTTCTCGAATTCGAATCGTATTGTCCTACATTTTATGATCCGCAGACTTTCCAATCAAATTGACTCCGATTACGAGCAACTGAGTCGATTTTCACCCAACCCCTCGGGAGGTCCGGTTAAATGTCCAACGGCGAAGTTCCCCCAAATTGCCATGATCTCGTCGAGAGCGGCAGATATTGCGGAAACAACGCGATCCCGCATCTCCCTTCCCGAAGCGGGACCTCGTTTCCTCGTTATAAAAACCGACAGGCGGCGGCGTTTATTCGCCTGGCAGCAAAACAGAACGGGCGGAGTGTATCATCAATTTTGCAGGGAACGAGCCGGGGGCGTACGACCGGCACGGGTGCGATATCGGCTGCCAGCGTTTGACCGTTAGCCCGTTACGAACCCGGAGCGACCCGCGGCCCAACCTCGGGATATTTTACGAACGGGATAATGCATTTCTCTAGCGGAAAGGTCGCCGCCGTCGTTCCGTTTGACATATCGTCCGTCCGCAAACCGAACAGGGCTCAAGTATCGTGGATATTCCGATGGAATTTTTGCTCTAATTAATGTTTGAGTTCAATGTTATAGAACAGAATTGCTTACCAACAATAATTCGCAAAGAACAGACGATTAACGGATATCTGTGGAAACTAATGTTTAAATCGCAAGAGAATTTACTAATGCGTGAGCAGAAGAGCCCCGTCACTAAGGTTGTATTTTCCCCTAATTTTTACCTTTTCTACATACAAATTGTACGTACCCTACGTGTATTTGGGTCTTACACATACCCTGAAACCCACGTCAAACATGAAATCTTCATTGAAATGGCAGCGGATGAGAGAATTCTGAAACTAACACAAAACACTTTCCTAACATCAACTCAATCCACATACGAATCCTATACTCGCTCCAGATCTGGAGGAGCGGTGGAGGTGAGCAAAACATTGAAAACCACGAAAAAACATGAAATTTCTACTTCAAAATAACGAAAATAGTTAAAACCATCAAAAAGCACTTCCCTAACGTCAACTCAATCATCAAACTCAATCTGCAGAAAGATAGGTAATAAAAAAAATCTCTACATAAAAATTAGTTAAAGTTAAAAAAAACGTTTTTATGACATTATTGTCGATTTTAAGATGAACATGTGGATGCAACACGATGGAGCACCAACCCATTATGTGTTCGAGAAGGAGTTTTTTGACGAGAAGTGAATAGAATGAGGTGGCCTTGTAGCTTGGCCACCTCGTTCGCCAAATCTAACCTCAACAGATTACTTTTCATGAGGTTTTGTCAAAGCGCGTCACCTACCACTCCTAACGACATGAAAAAAAGAATAAGCCGAGCATGTATCGAAAATACACCACAGATATTAGCTGAAGTTAAACTATGTTTTTGCATAAGTATTTACAAGTCGAGGGTCTGTCACTTCTGTAGGTAGGTATACCCAAACCAAAGTTAGTGGATCCTTTGAAAATAAGTATTCCAATATTTTTCGACAAGAATTTTCATATTTTTTCTAAAGATCAATAGTTTGAGTGCTATTGCTCTGTAGTACTTTATGTGCCTTACCATGTATATATATATATATATATATATATATATATATATATATATATATATATATATATATATATATATATATATATATATATATATATATATATATATAAATTTATATAAATAAATATAGTAATATATATATATATATATATATATATATGTATATATATATATATATATATATATATATATATATATTTATTCCTTCAAAACTACACACTAACATATGCATACATATGTAATCAAGCAAGGAATTTATGTAATAATCAGGACAACACATCACATAGATTTCCAACATTTTTTCATGTTCCTCTCTATGCGAAAAACTATTGGGGGAAATAGTTCAGTACAATCTATTTTGTAGTGCATTCAACCGTTCATCAGTGATCATGAGTACCACACTAATCACATCAAAAGGTCACTTTCCCTCTTGGATGAGCAAAATCATGGAAACTCCAAAGATGCTAGCTCGTCTGCCATCTCAGACGTAACGGAAATTAACTACAAAATTACAGGAAATAATCGTTTAGCCGTTTGCCGACGTCTACTGTAATATGTACACAATCTGGTTGCCAATTTCATACGATCAATATATAACATAGAGGTTTGAGACATTCAGTGTGAAAACAAATCAAATATTCAATAACATTACATTATGATGGCACTATGGAAATAATAGAAAAACTTATCGAGATTTATAATGATGACCATTATACATTATCAGTAACAAAGAGAAATATCAACCTATACAAAATGCTAATAATAGTGGTTCAATGTGAAAGAATTAATGTATCTATGCTCCTTCATCTTTTCTATCACCGATCATAAAATGAAACATGAATCATCGAAACGTTAAGATCACATTTACATATATTATCTGCATAGAAATAAGTTATTTGAACATAATCATTGAGTAGTATCTCTTACACATTGCCGAAATGAAACTTACTAAAGAAATGTTACATATCAAAAACTTCTGATTGTACTGATTTATCCTCGAGGAAAAAAAGAGTACTATACCCATATTTTCCTGAACATAAGTATAAAGTAGCAAAATGAAGATAATACATTTTTAAATGAACAAGAAGTCACATGTTTCATAAATTTCAGCTTACAACTCAAGTTTTATGTGCTAATTTCATAACGAGAGATAACCTGTTTTTGGCTATAAATTAACAATATTGTTATTTTGATAATACAGCTCAACTGTATTCAATTCGCGAAGGTAAGAGTTAGTTACTGAGCATATTCAGTTACACCTCGTATTCTTCAAATTTCGAACTACTGAAAATAAAAGAACAACGGACTTTTCTGACATACGCCTAAAAAATCAATAGTTTCTGATCTATAGCTCAGATAGCAATATCCAGGAGAACGTCACATTCATAGGTTAAGGGTTTTATCGAGATATACTTCTCTGTCCGACATTAAATTGATTTCCACTTAGCTAGATGTTACTTTAACGCTAGATAATAACATGAATGAGAAGTGACAATGTCACGACACGGTGTCTGAGATGTTTGAAATTAATGATCCATGGATCGAAGGGCAATCGTGTGAATCGTCGGCTGTTCACCCGGCCATTCTTGCTGCCGGAAGTGACAGGGGATGCAACATCAGTGGCGCACATGAGGGAGTTGATTAGATGTAAGCAAAAATCATCGTTTGCAGTTAGTGGTATCCGTACGAGGTTTTCCACATTAGGTAGAAATTATTGGCTGTTGCACTTTTATGAAAGACAGTCCACAACTGACAAGATGAAAATTAACATGTTTACATGTACCAGTTATTAATTTCGCGAGAAATTGGCGATTAAGGTGCTGATTGGAAAAGCGTCCGCAAAAGCGATAACCGAAAATAATCGAACAATTCACTACGTTTAGCTGGCTACTTGAGTTTCCAGATCAAAATATTCCCATTCGTGCTCAGAATGGTGAAAGTTACGCCAAGATGTTCACCACATGCCAAGCACTGAAACAACAGGTTGATGTTTATTCAGTTTTTGGGAACTCAACAGTGTTGTATATCAGCCGAATGTAGCAACAATTTAGAATGTTCGATCAATAATACCCAACAAACTTTATAGTATGTAAAATTTACATACTATAATACTAGTGTTCTTTCGTACTGATACAACTGATGGAACTTATGTGATTGAAGTGAAAGTGATTTTGCAATCAGAACACATTCATTCACTGAATGCCCGAAAGAATGAGCTCATTTTCATCATTTAAGTGTAAAAATCTTAAATATATATACCTAAACTTCAAAACTTTGCCAATGTAATCTAACTGATAGAAGATATTCTGCGTTTAGAATAATTACTTACGATCACTTTTAAGTTGTGGAGGGAGGAACTGATTGAAAACGAAAGAACTACCGCTTAAACTGATCTATCTGATTTTATTTACATAAATCACTTCGTTCAGTACGAAAGAACACTAGTATTGTATTAGAGATAAATCCGGCAGATGACAATGGAAACACATCAAAGGTGACTATTCGAAGTGTGTGTGTGTGTATATATATATATATATATATATAAATTGTACTTCCCATGTAGGTATAGTCGGTCAAGCGAGAGTTGGCGTGCACGTCACAGACATGCGCAAATAACGACGCTAGGCTGCTTACCCAAATAAATAAAATTCAAAATTGTCAAAACTCATATTTGTCGTAAGTAATTTTCTGAAAAAGTAATTATATGGTGATAGTGACCAGATCATCCATTTCGACAAATATTCTGTCCATAACATATCAGATCGTATGTATCTCTCAAGAAAAATTAACAATAACATAAGTAATGAAAATAAGTTGAATGATTGTTAAGTTGTCATTTTATTTCAAAATTTGCAATGTTGTCGGACTTGTCGGACCCTCTCGGCCGACGCGCCGGAATTTCACGTTTGACAGTCGCGATATATATATATATATATATATATATATATATATATATATATATATATATATATATATATATATATATATATATATATATATACAACAAAGAAATTAGTCGCGGGAAAATATTAAACAAGTAGAGCAGAATTATCGGTATAGCCCGCTTATATTGAAGCAGTCGTTGACACGTGTTTCGGACTCTTTGGTCCTCATCAGAACGGCGTAGCCAAGCATTGGATTGAAAACTTGGAGATGAAAATAGCACAACAAACGAAATCCCCTGCTACGGAAGACAATCACACATTTGTGGCTTATTGTTTGAACTCTCCGGTTTGGGAGATTTGGTCAAACTTTGCCACGGAGGCGATTAATGCCATCCGCGAGATCTCAGACCGAGTAAATAAACAACAACAAAGAAATTAGTCGCGGGAAAATATTAAACAAGTAGAGCAGAATTATCGGTATAGCCCGCTTATATGGAAGCAGCCGTTGACACGTGTTTCGGACTCTTTGGTCCTCATCAGATAATTCTGCTCTACATGTTTAATATTTTCCCGCGACTAATTTCTTTGTTGTTGTTTATTTACTCGGTCTGAGATCTCGCGGATGGCATTAATCGCCTCCGTGGCAAAGTTTGACCAAATCTCCCAAACCGGAGAGTTCAAACAATAAGCCACAAATGTGTGATTGTCTTCCGTAGCAGGGGATTTCGTTTGTTGTGCTATTTTCATCTCCAAGTTTTCAATCCAATGATTGGCTACGCCGTTCTGATGAGGACCAAAGAGTCCGAAACACGTGTCAACGGCTGCTTCCATATAAGCGGGCTATACCGATAATTCTGCTCTACTTATATATAAGGTACCTGAGACAAATAAGGCCCACCTAAGGCAAAACATTTTTTTTTCAGTGAAAACGACATACAAAGGAAACTAAAAATATATTGAACAACAAACTCATATTATATTCTAAGTAAAACATTAACTGAAACAAGTTATAGAAAACGTAATATATTAAAAATCATAGATTCTAAAAACCATGTGAATGGGCCTTATTTCTGCCAATGATAGTAATAAGGCCCGTATCATATAAATGTAATAAAAGGCTACAAACAAAACGGAAAAGCATTTGAATGATGTATTAAGAGTTTTAACTCAAAATAAAGTTCTAGTAGGTACTCAAAAAATTGTTAGGCATCACAGCGATGCAAATATAGTCGTCATCATCAGATGGTGAATACCCTAAACATTATTCGTGGGCCCATGTGTTGCAATTAAGGCAGAACCTCATTTCTTTTTCACGGGATTCCTGGCATACTGGACAGTACCATAATAAATTACTTTTATTCACCGTGTCCATCTTAAAAGTTTATGTGGGCCTTATTTCTGACATGCACTATTTAAGGTTAGGTCACTGTTACAAAAAAAAGCAGATGAAAAATTTCGAAATTTTTGTTGAATATCAACTCTTAAAATGTGCAACTTACCAATAGAATTAAACAACCACTCGTACAGTTGAAATTATGTCATGGACAACGACTTCGTTTTGTGAAAAATTTTGTAAAACATAAGACTTTGCGCGGGCTGTCCAACAAGTGGCACTTTTCTCCTTCAGTGAAAGCGTGTGGTCCGCGCGCTATCTAGGTAAAATTACTTGGAACTATATCCGAACCGATTGGTGGATATTATAGTTTGAGTTTGTTTTCAGTTTTATTTTTCTGGAAAGTTGGCCTTATTACCTGCTGGGCCTTATTTGTCTCAGGTACCTTATATATATATATATATATATATATATATATATATATATATATATATATATATATATATATATATATATATATATATATATATATATATATATATATATATATATATATATATATATATATATATATATATATATATATATATATATTTGCGTCTGTCTAGAACACTAATATGTTTACTAGTACAAAAGCTACCGACACCGATAAATAACGAGTGTGCGTACCAACAGACTAAATAATCTCCATACGCTACTGTATGGTACTTCAGATTTGCCCCTACAGATCCACGCGTCCCGGAAGTTGGTAGAACAGCGCCGGTCGTGTATTTCACGGGCCCTCGTTTTGATCAGGGCGCGAGAGGCTATTAAGTTGCCAGCCAGTGCGAACCAACAGGGATTGAGACCGGAGAGCAACCGCAGATTCGCCTGAAATTAAGCGCCAGAGGGGGAGGAAAACGTGTTGTTAAAGATCAAACGCCATTAAAGTTCGTGCCGACTTGCTGGGAATGCAGCATGGCCTGGAATCAGGAGATATCGAAGAGGAAGCGATGTGGAAGTGAAACCGCCATATGACGACAAATTACTTCGGATGGGTTTGAGCGATTGAGAGAAATTTTATGCTAGAAAACTGAATGGAACTTTAACTGAAAAATAAAAGCCGAGGTTACACCAGTATACTAATCGATAAGCATTCAACAGAAAAAAACTTACGTACACAGGGCGATGGCGAAAATTGTGAAGCTTTTCATTTATATTAATAGTGATTTGGTATAATATAGGGAAACTGCATGTCAAAGTCGACAACAAAATCTGAAGAATCGCTTCACTCTATATCGGTCCGAATTTTCCAAAACTATTAACGCATTTTCATGAATACAATTTCAACTGATTCAACTATTCAGCAAGATCAAATGAATAGAATTCCAAATTTCTATCTAATCTTCTCGCTAATTTCGATCTGATGTTAATTTTCAGCGTGTTGTATACAGGGCCGTAGCCAGCACTGCTTTCTAGAGGGGGCTAAAAAAAATTCTTGAGGGGGGTTGTTTTTTACATAGTACTAAAATGAATATACGTGAAAAAAATAAAACAATATACAGCTCTTTCTGTCTTTTTACCTAGAAAAGTATACTGGAAAACGAATATTAATTAAAAAACATTTCGGAAAAATTAAAAAATTTATTATAATGAAAAATAATAAATGAAAAGTCTCTCATAAAAAACTCTGAATAAATAAAACAAATAGAAATAAAAAATATTAAAAAAAATTCAAATGTACTTTCATCATTAAATATAAACAAATATCTGGTATCTTTTCTAGAGGGGGCTTAAATAATTCCAGAGGGGGCTCAGCCCCCTCTGGCGCCCCCTGCTTACGGCCCTGGTTGTATAATAGAAAATACTTTTCCGAAGTAGACCTATAAAAGTTGAGCATAGGGGGCCCGTTTATAATCAATCAAAAATATCGAGCAGTTAGTTGAAAAACTGGACATCTTACACCAAAGATTATGCGATCAAAAATCTAGGAAGTAGAGAATGAAATGTTACGAAATTTAATTTTATGAACATAAATTATTATTCATTCAAGAATATCGAATATCATGAAGTTACAGAAAACAAAATGGTGTTTTTATCGTAATAGGCTTCGAAGCCACTCATTCTATATAACTCTATGATTTTCTCTTCTTGATCATATGAATAGGCAATCATTATGTTACCTTTTGACGGGAAAGGATGATTCTGTTAAATCTTTGTTATAAATGACGACCAATGCTCTTCGAATATTATTTTGAATCAAGGACCTGCTTATTCCACTGAAGTATAGATTTGGATACTTCATTCGATGAAAGGTATATATTTTACATTTTAATGGCATATTTCCTCATTATGCAACGCAGTGTACAAATAAATTGAAATAAAATTCAAGGACCATTTTTTGCCATGATAATAAATATTATGGCCAAAATGTACATGCACAGTTTTTGACGACTGAAATATAGTATTCAATATTTCACTTTTATATTTATATGGAACGCAGTGTAGGAGAGGTCTATTATTCTAAATGAGATTATATATATATATATATATATATATATATATATATATATATATATATATATATATATATACATATATAGATAATAAATATGGATGACGCTATGATTTGTTCGCATGTTATTAGTGCTCTTCTTAGAAACTATGAGGTGGTTACGAGGATTCAATGTTGTTACCACTCGCTCATCGATGGGACATATATATATATACATATATAGATAATAAATATGGATGACGCTATGATTTGTTCGCATGTTATTAGTGCTCTTCTTAGAAACTATGAGGTGGTTACGAGGATTCAATGTTGTTATCACTCGCTCATCGATGGGACCACTACTGATGAGTTCGTTGAAGAGCGAAACACTCTGTCTAATATTTAAATAGTGCGTGGCACGGGTGTCGAATTTTCTATTATTCGGCCTCGTAAGGTGAATGGGAATTTTATGTCGTCGAGTCTCATGAAACTAACTGCGTTGGATCGTTGATATGGTAAATCATAAATTTCAAATGAATTTACCAATGTATTATTATCTATCTATCTATCTCTCTATATAGTTTCAATGATATGTGATCCACGGTCCTTCGATATATTTGGCCTCTTCAGTATTGTCCATCTAACGAATATGGTAACCATCTAGATAATTTCACTCCTACCTGACAATAATTTTGATAACTAGACACCTTGACATGTAAACACGCCACAGCACCATCTGCCGTAACATATCAGGCGGAATAAATATCCGAGTTATTCATTTTTGTTTTAATTCACACGTATTCCTTTGCCGCAAATATTTCTTGTTTTTTATAATTACACGGTTGAACCTCAAACTAATTTATTCAATCTTCAAAAAATTCATCCTCTAGATGAAATACATAGATCATGCTATTTAAAAAATTAAAAAACTAATTGAAAATTTTGTTATAACGAAGAAAATCGATGAAGGGAAATGAACTCTGAAGGAAGTTATCAACTGAGGAAATTTTAATGTTATCTATAGAAACAAAACCTGAATGTATAAAGATATTTTCGATTCAAGTACAATTGAATGATTGATAACTATTATCAATTGAAAGACTTTATTGAAACCATAAGTCATATGTTCACTTTATATCTGTGTTCTTATAAAATAAAAGAACGAAATATAATAGTCAAGGAAAAAGGAAACAACTCAAGTTGAGAAAGAAATATACAGTAAACATATAAACATTAGAAACTTGAGTTAACTTAAAATAAATTTTCCTTTTTGTATTTCTTTTTGATAATAAAATTTCATGATAAGTGGAAATATTGATGAGCATTTTTATTGATAGTGTTTAAGTATGAATGAGAAGAGAAATTACTATATAGTTCATAAAAATATATTTCAAAAATTTGTATTCCCTCAGAATAAATTAAAACTTTATATACGGATACAATGTATCAGAAAATACAAACAATTTTTTAAAGATTACCTACTACTATCAATGTATTTGTATTGCCTTTACTATTCAGTATTCAATTTAATAATCACTCGGAAAAAGTAATGAAAGGACAAAGAAATCGAAATAATAGACAAAGAAATAAGTACCTAACGTTTGTAATCATTAAAAATCCTCATGTATTCAGGTTGAATACATCCTACAGATAAGATAAAACTTAGGACAAAGAAATCGAAATGAGAGACGAAGAGCTTAAGATAAAAAGGACTAAATAAAATTGTGAAGTTCGCTATACGGAACAAACCACTGAATTTTCATTTATGAGCGGGAAGCTTACCTCCAGTAGACGTTGGAAAAAAATAAGGATGCGGGTAACCCAAGTTTGAAGGATAATTGTACTTGAAATCCATGGTTTGTTCACAGAATAATAATTCACCCCGTGTCGAAGCAACTACCACAAGAAAAAACACAACTGATTCTCAACGCGAGACGACAACAATTCGCCTAACCTGCTCGGTCCTAATTGTTCACGCCAGCGACCGCCACTGTCGTCGAATCGGTCCGGTAAAACGAGCGCCAAACAAAAAAGAACGACGACGACGTCCAGCGACGTCGGCTAGAGGGTGACGACGCTTGGGCGTGATACCACAAAAAGGCGTTTATTGACAAGCGCGACAGCACTCTCGGTCGGCGGTTCGGAACACTATAACTCGGTCTCGGTCTGTATTTCTGCCTGTCCTCGTCTCCGTCGGCACGACCCCTCTGTGTGTGTATGTGTGTGCGATACTTGATTTCAAGTTGCCGGCAGGACTACCGAGGGTGCTTAGCCAGGACAGGATCCCGGGATTATCTCTATAAGTTGAGCGATGGAATATGTACGCTTATCTTGTTAAGAAATCGCTTACGGCAGTTTGCACTTATAATACTCTAGTTCCTAGAGAATACATAGGTGGGGAACCCTGACTTTTCAGGAACCTCGAATGCCATGATTTGTTGGCTTCTGATGGATATTTAACTGTATGAGAGAGTGCAATTCATTATTTTTCGTGTTAGACAACGTAACAGGATTGGATGTCTTATATCTTATTCACTAGAGAAAATTTTGGAGATAAACATTCCTCCGAATATTATGGAATATTAAAAATTCTGTAAAACTAGAAATTGAATTGTATCCTAACACTATTGTGATATTTTCATCTACATCTGATAATGATTCGGTAGGTGTATTTTACGCTGAAAATAATTGACTATTTCACTGTATCGCAAGTAAACAGTGAGAGGAGTGGTTTTTATATCACGATTTTCGAAATTTTTTTTTGATGTCTGATGAAGGTACCTATACACACTCAATTTATTTTTCTCACCGCCGCGATTTTCATGGAGAGATTTCATGAGTTTTAGCAGATATCCATTTTACATATCTTCAGTCTCACCAACTTGGCTTGAGGGTTAAGAATTTGTGAAACGAACAAAGATGAGGGGGGAAAATACGACTTTAGTGACATGCCCGGACTGCAGCAGAAGCAAACACAATGTAAAATTTTCCGTTCTTCTACAGGAGTACAGGAGTACTATATTTCTACAAAGTGAATGCACAGAAAATAGACAAAAATGCAATGAAAACGTCGTGGTTGCTTTTTTCCATGTCTATATAAAAATAAACTCTCGCGTCTGCGCTAACCAAGTGGTATCTTATTTGCTTGAACTGATTGATTGTAGGCTGTTATTACCCTTAAACATTGTTGAGGGATGAAAACTGGCAGTGGATATAAATATTAATAATTATTAATATATAATACCAGCATTTGCTTCTTGAGATTTGGAAAATTATTTTTTCTTTAAAATGTAGAAGAATAAATCCAAAACCGTATTAGTGGGATACAAAAAATTTAAACCATCTATCCGATTTATGCCGCCCTTTTTCATCTTCTATGAGATTTTCAAGAGATAACTTGAATGTCCTTGAAAACCTAAGAACATAAAAATCCACAGAACAAAAGCCAATCAAATCGATAAGTTTGTAATTCTAGATTCACGTGACCATCATTTTAGGCAATTTATTTTCAATAAAATACATTCATCTCAGTCCCGTCCTGAATTAAATAATTTTTTCAATACTATCTGCATAGACGTCGAAAACTCGAAAATAATTTTTCGTTTTTCGAATTCACATTAAATGATATAACTAGAGTGTCAGTTGTAACGAGCTACAGACGAAAAAGAAACCAAAATATCATATGAATCTGATTTGACAAGATTGCGTTTAATCGGAGTTTTGGAATTTCTAGACATGCGAATCCGATTGGTGGACTAAATTATTTCCGTCATTTCTTGAGATTTTTGTTAGGTATACTGAAAGCACTTTCTTCAGATTAACTGAATCCACGTACAAATTTTCAACCCATCAATTCAATTTAGAGGAGCTGTGGAGGTGAGCAAACGAAATCTCTACATTAAAATAGTGGTGAAATATGAAAATTTGTTGAAATCCCCAAAGGACCGTTTCCTAATATAAAGTCACTTCACGTACCAAATTCAAACCATCTAACTTAATCTGCAGCACCTGTGGAGGTACAGACAACCTCGACAACTAGGAAAAAATTATACAATGAAGCTTTCAGTTCAGAAATTAAATTGACAAAAATTTACTAAGCACATGGTAAGATACGTGGATTATTCTAATAAATTACTTTTTTCTTCAAACGTCATATAAGTGATAACTTTTGTGACGTTCCTCAATGACATTGAGTGTGATTTATATGACTAGGAGTATAAGTACTTATACTCCTAAGCGTATAAACACATTATAGTACTATGAATTTATTCACAATGGTATTTATTATTTATTCGTAATATTTATAGTAAAAGTACAATTATGAAGATTTGCATCATTTAAGAATCCTCCACTTCTTGCAATATCAGTACTATTCATAACAACTTTTCCAGAGTGAACGGCATTTACAAATCCATTACTTGTATCGGGTTCATTAAATGAAGATTGTTCGAGATTTTCCGCAGAGCTAGGTTGAAGAATTCTCTTAGCAATTTTGGTTTTACTTTGCACAGAGTTTTCGATGTACCCTTCGGCAACTGCATCAGATTTCCAACCCCCATGCCTTTTCAGCGTAGTGATATTCACCCCACTATCAACAAGCATTGTTGCGCAAGTTCTTCTTAAGCAATGCCCTGTATATTCTTTCCAATTTGGAATCTTCAGATACAATGCCACGTCTTTTGCTACACTACCAATTTTATGGATACCCATAACAGCTTTATAACATTTCCCATTTTGATATTTCAAAAAAAAACGTCGTTCCCTAAAATCGGCAGGGCGCAAATTAACGTACTTTCTATATTTGCTCAGATATTCATCACCCAGGACGTTGAAGGTTCTACTCTTATTAGTTTTAGTGTTGGGAATGTTTATTAGCAGCAAAGAACCCATATCTTCAAGATCATCAACTGTCATATTCACTAGTTCATCGCAACGACATGCCCCAGATATTCCAAATATCAAAACTACCTAAAAAATTAAGTGTTGGTTAGCACAATGTGAAACAAACAAAATGTAATTTTATTACCTTCATCGCCAAATACTTTTCATCTGGGGCTTCAGACAAAAATTTGCTGAACTGTTCCCTTGACAAGACTCTCGATTTCTTTGGCTTATAACCTTCTCCTTGCTTTTTTAAAAATGCACGCAAATTGTTGTATTTTTCAATGTTCACATTATGCTTCAAATTCAACACAGACCTTATCATTGAATAATGAGCCCACAAACTAGAAATCTTCATTTTCAGTGCCATTTCGGTAAAATATGCCAACAAAACGTTCTCACAGTATTGCACTACTTTTTTTCCATTGCACCTTTGTTGAATTTAACAAACGCAGCTTCATATACTGCAGCAGATTTCGTCGGCAGCAAGTTTTGTATAGCTATTCTAGCTGCCTCTACCACCTCGGGAGGATCATTACACATTTCTAAACTCATTTTCTTCACCGAATTTGAAATATTTGGATGTCAAACAAGTACGTATCCATGACAACGATACGAAAAAGGCAATATACAGTGAAATAAGTTAAAGATTCAATCTTGTTATCTTTATTAAAAAATTCGTTTCCTTTTATTGTTTTATTTCGAATGAAATTATGCACGTTTGAAGAAAAAATAGTATATGATATTCGGAGAATAAGATACTTTATGTGCTTCGCATGGATTGTCTGACTCACTACGTTCGTCAGACAAACTTTCCACGCTCAGCACATAAAGTATCACTTATTCTCCTAATATCATAATATACTATTATTTTCAAACGTACAATAATAACGTCATTTCTCGATTGACAGGATCATCGAAATGTTCTATTTCTCCGCCAAGGAGGAGAAGTGTTGCTAAGCAACACTTTTCCGGCCGGCGGCAGGAAAAGTGTTACTATGCAAAAGATGAATTGGTAACCATGAACAAAAAATTCTCCAATTCACACGTCATTTTCACTTTCAACCACTTCTCGCCAGGTTGCGAATTATAACTATCAATTATTTAACTTTATATATGTCAGAATCAATTTTGCGTGGCAACCGTAACTAGGCAAATGTTCCATAATTCATAACGATCGTAAGTGGATAGAATTATGTGCGTAAATGTGAATCAATTCAAAAATGGATATTCAGATTTTTATGAATTTCAAAACGTTTGAAAAAAAAATAACATATTTCATTCGGAGTAGAAGTGACACTTCTCCTTATGAAATAATATACTATTTCCGTCGACCTCTAAATAAAAGCTTACTTTAACGTACACGAAATTTATCATTAATGACCCATTTTAATGTACAATTTCTCCTATTTTAATGTATGATTGTCATTGGCAACCAAACACAGAAGTATTCAGCACGAAATAGTTGAATTATTCTGTGTCTGTACTGTTATTCCACAGAGAAAAGGAATTCATAATTCAAATCGAAAAATTCAACTCTACACAAAATAAAGTAGAAACTGCGGAAAAAAATTTATGCAATAATCGTTCGAAAGTAATTAACACTTCAGCTTCCACCAGTTCCACATATTCCTTATCGGATATTGTAGGTAATGTGAACTATGCAGAATTTCACATGTCTAATATTCCATCTATGAATTTCTGAAATTGTTCCATCGGGAGCATAAATATAAATATATCGAAATGAACATAGAAATTTATATTGTGTCAAATGTATCTGTTATGCAAAATAAAAATTTATTTCAATCAAGAATTTATACTCAATTCATGATGAGGTCGACGGAAAAATCTTGTAATAAACTCGTTTATTAATGTATGGATAAATGGTCTCGAAATATTAAAATATCTCAACCATTAATCGGTGTCATTAATAAACTAGTTTATTAATAGTATATTACATAATAAGTGTGGTAACTAGGTTTTTAGCACACGCTAAGTGAAGTTTGAAAAACGAGCCGCAGGCGAGTATTTTCATTCACTCAAGTGTGCTAAAAACCTTTACCACGCGAGTTATGTATACTATTTTATCTACAACCGTTCATTTTGATTAAATACAAATTAATTAGAGTCTAAAATTTCCCAACTTGGTCACCAGCAATGTTTTAACTTTTTTTATTGTTATAAAAATTAGGATGTCATAGCGACAAAAAGAGCAACGCCACTTTGAAGTTGTCAGTCAAAATGTCAGTCGAAAATATGGAGATTTCACGGCTAGTTGAAGCTGCTACGGCGAACTTGCTACCACAGAAAACCGGAATTCGCTACGAAAAGGCCTATGATATGTTAATCGAATGGTGCTCCCTTAAAAAAGTGGATAACATTAATGAAGATGTATTAATTGCCTATTTTGAAGATAAGTTCTAGGAAAAGAAGTCGCTTTGGTGCTATTATTCAATGCTAAAGTCCACCTTGTCCATAAAAAAGAACATGCAGATAGACAAATTTCCAAGATTAATAGCTTATTTGAAAAGAAAAACCATGTTAATTTAAAATTGCCAATAATTATCATTTCAATCAAAATTCAACAAAAATTTGTTTAATAATTTTTTACCGCACTAGTGCGTTAAAACGATTTTTACCGCACTAGTGCGTTAAAGTAATAGTTACCGCACTAATATGGGTGTGTAAAAACATAATTTACGCACGGTTGTAGATAAATAACTATTAATAGTTGATAATCATTTCACTTGTATCAGCGAACGAACACAACCTCTCAATTTTTTTTTTCTGGAAGTTTTGGATTTGTTTGAAATCACAGAAATACGAGACACGATGAATCGCAAAATTAACGTTCAAATTTTGTTTTTCCGTCCATTTAAAGTTTTATTGTTCACGAAATTTCCTTTTGAGATTTACAATTCACAAGCTGAGAATCCGAGAACGAATTGGTTCCAGTGCTGAATGAAGCACCGCCCGAGTTTGAAACAGGTGCATCATTTTCTTCGTTGTTTTCGTTCGCTCATTCGAACCCACCCCTGTCTATTCATTTCCTTCCGCCCCTGGCTCGCCCCGCGTTTCCTTCACGATCGCGGAACGGAAAGGGCAACCCTTCGAAATCGGGCGAATATAGGAGAGGGTGCCGCGCGTATACGTAAAAGGACGTGTTGAGAAAAAGGGACCGACGTCGTCGAGCCTCGAAGATGAAGCCATTGACTGTGACCTCTCGGTATGGCTCAGGGATGGGGGCGGCGAGGAGGGTGGCCGTTTTTTCATTTCACGAGCGTTTTAAAGTGATGCGGAAGTAATTAGCAAACACGACGGGATTGATGGGAAGCCACTCTGAATAACGGGTAGGGTAAATCGAGCAGAAATCGGAAAATTGATCTCGGGTTGTGCTCTTCAATGAGACTAAATAATGAGATGATATAGAACCCTACACGAATTCCAGTGATTGTGTAAATATTAGTATACCTACCTAATACAGATACATTTTATGGAAACGAAATTGCTTCTCTGAGAATAGTGAATCATCATAGATCGCGTGAAAGAAAAAAAAATTGAAATTTCAATTGATATTCAACATTTCAGCGTCGAAATTTTATAAGAACTATACTTCGGTAACTTACTCTGGTCGGTTAAAATGCAAAGTAACTCGAAGTATGAATAGTTATATTATTGATTAATAGGCAATATTAACAAAGCTAATAAAAACCCATTCATTATATATATATTTAGAAAATTTTATTCTTGATAAAAATTGGTGAATTGCGTAACACTGCGATTTGAGAAGTTGTAAGAGTTGTAAATTTCTGAACGATGTACAGGAGAGAACGAAAAATAGAAATTTGGATCAAGTGTGAACTAGTCTCATTTTCGACATTATTAGAAAAGTTTATATAGAGAAGTTCGGATTTGAAATCACCTACGCAACAAAACAAATCACGTTTTTTATGGTTTCAGCCTCATAAAGAGTTCTAGGATGTCATATAAACTTTAGGAGCCTCCCTCATTTATATATATATATATATATATATATATATATATATATATATATATATATATATATATATATATATATATATATATATATATATATATATATATAACTTTTTGATAATTATTAGCAATAACAGGCTTGTTGAATCTCAAAGAACTCGATTTTATTAAAAAGTTGACGTTTCGCCACGACATTCGTGGCTTTTTCAGAACTTTTGAAAAATTGAAATTTCTTTGAGGTTTATTGATTTGAAAAAATTTGAATAGTTAAAAAAGACTACCATGTTTCATCAAAATTTTTCGGCTGTGGCCGTTCTCTTTTTAACTATTCAAATTTTTTCGAATCAATGAATGTCAAAGAAATTTAAATTTTTCTAAAGTTTTGAAAAAGCCACGAATGTCGTGGCGAAACGTCAACTTTTTAAAAAAAAACGAGTTCTTTGAGATTCAACAAGCCTGTTATTGCTAATAATTATCAAAAAGTTAAAAATAGTTCACAGGCAACAACATTTCAGATAAATATATATATATATATATATATATATATATATATATATATATATATATATATATATATATATATATTTGTCAATCCTTGTTTGTTAATTAAGAGTCAATTGTTCTTTATTGTTATTGTTTTTTGCTCTTATTTTCGATGTTTACCTTGTTTTATCTTTCTGATCAGCCTTGGTCTGATGATGATGTGCTAGGCACTTCGACACCGGTAACCATTAATAAAGGAATTGTGAGCTGATTTAAGACCTTCATTTCACCAGTTTTTTCATATATATATATATATATATATATATATATATATATATATATATATATATATATATATATATATATATATATATATATATATATATATATGCGTGCGTATTTAACGCACGTACACATGGCGGTTGTTGAAAAAAAAAACTATGATCGAAAGTACCAACCTTATAGAACTAAACGCTCTCAGCAAATTGGCGAATATGGAAAAAGTTAGTAACCTTCACCACACATGGTAAGAATTTCAAAGAAAGCATATCAACTTGAATTTTGGAAAAGAAAAAGCTGAGCGCAATATAGCTGCCGAGTTTAGTCAGAATTGAACAAGAAAGAATGAGCAGCAAAACTCCGTTAGTAAGTTACCAAGAACGTGTTCTCACCGCATTTTTCTTTTTGTTTTGGACATACTAATTTTCAATCTCCTTGGAGGGACTGTGAAGGTGAGGAAAACCTTGAAATCCACAACAAATTGAAATATCTACATTAAAATGGTGGCAAAAAGGCATGAAATTTCTATATCCAAATAATCCGCTGAGATAAGACATTTGAAACGCCCAAATATCACTCCCCTAATATCAAAAGAATTCGCATACACATTTTCAGTCTTCTAACTAATTTGGAGTAGCTGTAGAGATGCGCAATGTTCGTAAATCCTTGAAAAATGCATGAAATGTCCACATTCTAAAGTTGAAACACCAACACGTACAAATTTTCAACTATTCAACTCAATTGAAGGAGCTGCTGAGGTAGGCAAAATCTCAAAAACTAAAAAAAAAAAAAAATCCTTTCGTAAAATTGGCGGCTAGTGAGAAGAAAGGTAATTTCCCCAAAAAGCACTTTCTTCGCATTAACTGAAACCACGTACAAATTGTCAACCCTTCAACTCAATTTGGAGGAGCTGTGGATGTGAGCAAACGAAATCTATGCAACATAGCGGCGATTGAGGAAAAAATTGTTGAACCCCCCACCAAGAACGTTAAAGACACTTCACTTACCAAATTTAAACCATCGAACTTAATCTGCAGGACCTGTGGAGGTACACACAACCTCAAAAAAAAATAATACATAACAATGGCAGCTGTTTTCATCTCCAAAAGACACTTCACTAACATCAACTCAATTAACGTACAAATTTTCAAATCACTAACTCAATTCAGGAGAGGGTTTGGGGTTACAAAAATTCTTTAAAAAAGGGTATTTTTAACTCCATATACTCTCCAAAAAGCCCTAGAAAACTAAATTTCAGATATGTTGTTTATAATTCATTTCCACATATTTTGCCACTCATGTACCTCCTTGTCACCCTCCACCTCAAAGTTTGGAGCTTCAAAAACTTTGACGGAATTTACCCATATACCATTATTTTTCATACTTGCAAGTGACTCCATCACATGAATAATGTATAATATCATAAATTATTCATTTAACTTAGGTCCAATACTTCAACTAGAATTTATAGTCATAAATTTTTCGTGAAGTAGATAAAGAATTGTATCTTAACTACCAACTTTTTGACTGAAATGTTTTCCTCATAAACAAATATGAATCATTTTATTTACAGGTACCTAAAGCATAGTATTTATATAGTTCAGCACGTTAAGAAAGCCTTGACGAAAGGGCATTATCACACTACTGGCCAACGTTAAGTGAGTGGTTGATGATTCAGATGGGGGAATACCTTATATTACATTTTGTTTAACGGCATAAGTAGAACAGAATTTCTTATACGTCCACATCACAACGTAATGGGAAGTATAATAACGGTCCAAAAATTTTTCAAATTTTTTTTAAGCTAAATAGGCCTGAAATGTCTCAAAACGGATAGAAAAACTAATTTTAGGTACAAGAATTTCTGTCGGTCGGTCTGTCAGTTCCCTCGATAAGCTTTGAAGGAATTGAGCTATTAACTTCAACTTTGGTACAAAGGTAGGTATCCATTAGATAAAGGTTCGGATTGTTTTTGACCGAATTTGGTGCTGGAGAAGGGGGTGAATTGAAATAGCAAAAAAAGGTAATTTTTCGTTGAAAATCGAGTAATATGTCGTTTTAATTGTTTTTTGATATACAGATTTCGATTTTACAATCATTATGACATTTTAACACAAAATAGTGGTGGGGTAAACACAAGTGGTTTAAAAAAGTTAAATGCTGACAGTTACAGTGATGTGGAAGTAATGATTCAATTTGCAACCATTTAAACCATTTCATAAAGACAATGGTCCTGGATGTTTTGAATATGTAGCTAACTAGGAAATGAGTCATACCATCTAAATAAATCATTGACTAATGGAGCTTTTCAAAGTTTTCCCGAATCGTATTAACCTACTGTCACTAGAGTATGGTTTCCAGAGAAATTTCAATATTAAAAACTCTAGTACTACTAACTAGTAGCGTTAAAACTTTCCTCCGTGTTTGAGGCGCCGAATTAATGTAATAACCTCACAAACTGATACAGAATCTACAATCATGGATAAAAACACATAAGATTGGATATGTTCAGAATTGTCCAAATGAGTTATGAATAATGTTCAAACGATGAAACCAATTACTTATATATTCCTGCTTTGCATAATGTACAATGAAATAAAAAAGGTAACAAAATAATTCAATTTTTTTGTACTTTCATTAAAATAGTCGTACAATATCTTTTGTTTCTTCTTCAACGACACATTTTCAAGTTTTTACCCAGTTTAGTAAATCAAAATAACAAATAATTCGTTCGGAAAAAGTACTCTTAACCCGCTAGATCGGTTTTGTAAACTTCAGTTTATATATATATATATATATATATATATATATATATATATATATATATATATATATATATATATATATATATATATATATATAAATTATATATATATATATATATTAATATATATATATATATATAATATATATATATATATATATATATATATATATATATATATATAATATATAATATATATATATATATATATATATATATATATATATATATATATATATACAGTATAATCCATTTATAATGAACTCGCTTATAATGGAAACTCGCATGTAATGAACTAATTTTCAAGTCCCGGATTAAACACGTGTAAAATACTCGAACAAGATGGACTCGTTTATAATGGAACCTCGCCTGTAGTGCACCGAATTAGTCTATCATAAGCGAGTTTTTTCTGTGATTCCCACGGTGATTTCCCCAGCACGATGTGTTCTGATGCAATATTATGCAGTATTCTTTCGACCTTTCGACTTAGCGTTTGGGGCTTGCAGCTCTGTAAATGTTATTCGGTACGTTGCGTCGTATTTGTCTCTGAACTTTTCAAAAATATGCTATTTCCTCCAGAAAGAAAACAGCAGTGAAATGTTTTCAAAATTAAATAAAGTTAAACTTATTTTGCAGAACAATTATATGAAAAAACACTCTGTTCAAAGTAAAATAACTGATTTTTTTAAGAAATAATATTTTGTAAACCATATTTAGCAATTAAATGTAGTACTCTTATCATGTGTTCTTTGATTCTCATAAGATGAACACTCGGATATAATGAACTATATCTCTTTGTCCGCTCGAGTCCATTATATGCGGATCGCACTGTATATAAATATATATATATATATATATATATATATATATATATATATATATATATATATATATATATATATAAATATATATATAAATATATATATATAATTATAAAAAATATATATATATAAAAATATATATATATATATATATATATATATATATATATATATATATATATATATATATATATATAAATATATATATATAGGGCTATTCAAATTCGAGTCCATGCATGGGGATTTCGATAACGGTAAAGATAGAGGGTTGGTTAAATGGGAGCAAAGTAGCGTATTTCAGAGGTTGATTATATGAATCAAAAAAATCTGACCTAGCTTCTTTAGTTCTGAAGTTATACGGGAAAAATCGAAAATTTCGAAATTCTTCTTTTGCCTATATCTTTTTATTTTACGAAGTTTTTTTTTAAATTTTGCTTTTTTTCCAAAGCAACTTTGGGAATGTAGCCTTTCCAAATATCTGAATAAAATGTATATACAGTGTATCATACACATTGGGCCACCTTGAACTTTTCATGTTCAAATACGGACCTGTATTTTTCATTGCATTTTTTCAAATGCCAAGAGTCATGTTTCATATTGGCGTTTTATTTTTATCTAAAGCATAAAGTCTTTTGGAAATATTGAATTAATACTAGGCATTCTATACCTTATTCTATAATTGCAGCTGAAATTTGAAAAAAATTTTGAAATGTTGCTGTTTATAGTTCAATATTTCCAAAACACTATATAATTCAGATTAAACTATTACGACAATATGAAACATGACTATTGGCATTCAAAAAAAATGCAATAAAAATACAGGTCCGTATTTGAAAATTAAAAACTGAGAGTGGCCCAATTTATTCGATACCCTGTATATAATTTTTATTTAGATATTTGAATAGCCTACAAAAAGTTGCAATGGCAAAGTGACAATTTGTTTAAAAAAAATTCTAAAATAAAAAGATATACGCAAAAGAAGAATTTTGAAATTTTCGATTTTTCTTGTATAACTCCAGAACTAAAGAAGCTAGATCAGATTTTTTTATCCATATAATTGACCTCTGTAATATGCTACTTTGCCCCCATTTAACCATCCCTCTATCTCTTACCGTTATTGAAATCCCCATGCATAGACTCGAATTTGAATAGCACTGTATATATATATATATATATATATATATATATATATATATATATATATATATATATATATATATATATACACACTAATGAATATTGATACCGTACGTAAACATGAGCTTGGAAATTATCTTCTATTGCGCGTAAATGACAACTTCAAGACACTGCATTCTGTCAACCTAAGATGTTGCTTTATCAAATAATACTTCACAATTTTTGTAAAAGTCGAAGTTAAAAGCATGTATTCTTGAATAATTTTCATCAGATTCAACGTAGGTAATATTAACAAACTATTTCCTTTTTATTATTCACACATTCTTATAGATCTCCAAAATAGTTTGCATAGTTCAACTATTTTAGAAACAAAGTTTTTCGTTGTATTGTTCAGAGTTGCGACATAGTATTTGGAAGAAAAAACAATATTCTTCAACACTATCG
The DNA here is from genome assembly GCA_030704885.1 of Cynegetis impunctata. Taxonomy (NCBI): domain Eukaryota; kingdom Metazoa; phylum Arthropoda; class Insecta; order Coleoptera; family Coccinellidae; genus Cynegetis; species Cynegetis impunctata. The sequence goes on from JARQZK010000761.1 coordinate 325,429, forward strand.
ATACTTTTTTATTCAGGTTTTCGATTGAATGTTGGAGTGTTTGAAGAAGTCCGGGTAATAGCGAAACATGCGTCACAATGTAATAAATTTTGTATAAATTATTTGAAATTGAGTTACTTAATGAAAATCGATTTAAATGCTAACTAAATGAAAAAACACTGATTTTTAATTTAGTGTAAATCTTTTAAAAAATAAATGTTTCTATTTTGTTTCTCAAAAGTTTTGCAAGTCCAATTTCTTTTAATTAATTGAATAGAAAATATGTGTGCACACGCATATATATATATACATATATATAGGGGAGGTGGGGGCACCTTTGAACAAGGGGTACTATTGAACAGATTTCAAATTTACCACCTCTATGCTCGCTGTTATTTTGAGACCATGTAGTAATGAAGGTTATAGCTGCAGCAAGTAGTGTCTAACGTTTTAGGGCTTTATAGTTATTTGAAATGTAAGTACTACAAAAACTTTATTTTACTCTGATTGGTTGTAATATTATACATGAACATATAGTGTGATATTGAGAATATGCTAAATATAATCAGAATTTCACCATTGAGTCTTAAATGTGTAAGGTTAGGGAAGTATTACTTGATATTTCATATTCATCTGTGGTTGCAGGGTTGCCAATAAATCGCGCATAATAAAAATGTGTTTGCATGGGGTACCTTTGAACATCCGTAAGGGGCACAGATGAACAGTGTTCAAAGGTGCCCCAGCCACAATAAGTTAATTATGTTAATAAGTTATTTGATTGGAGAATGATTTTGAAACTTCTCTTTTAGCGAAAATGGTGAGAACTTACAAGAAAAAAAGATTAGAAGAGGTTTTCAATGAAGAGGATATGGCCAAAGCGGTATCCGCGGTACAAAACAATACAATGTCATTAAGAAAAGCTGCGGCAGTTTACGGAGTTAAACATACTGCTTTGTTTTATCGATTAAGGAAGCAGCCTAAGGCAGAAGTTTATTCATCAAAACACACATTTCGGCAAGTGTTTGACCAAGAACAGGAGCAGATGTTGGTGAACTATGTTTTGACAGCTTCAAAACTTCAGTATGGTCTTTCATGTAAAGATTTAAGAATCCTAGCATTTGACTATGCAAATGCACTTAAATGCAAATATCCAGCAAGTTGGGACGTTAATAAGACGGCAGGAGTGGACTGGCTCCAATGTTTTAAGAAGCGACATGCAAATCTGAGTTTAAGAAGCCAGAAAATACGAGTCTGGCACGGGTGACTGGATTTAATCTAAAAAGCCGTAACCGAATTTCAAGAAAATCTGTTACGTGCTTATAACAAATGTAATTTTGGACCCAACAGAATCTTTAACCTAGATGAGACAGGTATCTCGACAGTCGTGGATGCACCAAACATAATAGCTCAGAAGGGTGTCAAGCAAAGTTGGGCAGGTTACATCGGCAGAGAGGGGCGCACTCGTGACCATGTGTGCTATCGTGAGTGCTGATGGGAACAGTTTGCCACCAGTTTTTTAATATTCCCACGAGCTAGATATCACGACAGTTTTCTTGCTGGTGCTCCTGCTGGGAGTATTGGATTAGTGAATAATCCACCCAGTGGTTGGATGACAAAAGTTCTCTTTTTAAAAGTTTTGGAACATATCAAAAAGTTTACAAAATGTAACCTCGATGATAAAATTTTAATTGTGATGGATAACCACGAATCTCACTGTTCATTAGATGCCATAATATTTGCCAAAGAGAATGGGATCGATCTTGTCACCTATACCGCCGCATTGCACCCATCGCCTGCAGCCCTTAGACGTCTCAATAATGGGTCCATTTAAGGCTGCGTTAAGGGTTGCTCAACACGACTGGGCTGATATCTCATGCAGGCAAAGCCATTACTATTCACGATTTAGCTGGGCTGTCAAACATTGCAATTCAGACATCGTTTACTCCCAAAAATATTATTTCAGGTTTTCAGAAGACAGGCATGTGGCCTTTCGATAGAAATGTATTCTCTGAGAGTGACTTCATTGCTGCAAGAATACCTACAACTAGTAATATTGAAACCGATGGATCTTTAAGACACAGTCCGCTGACCGAAATAACAGAACCTGTTGCATCAACATCGGCATCACCATCAGCAAATGAGTCAGTCGTGCTGTCTCCAGAAGTTCTCAGACCTCTACCGAATGTATCTTTGACGACCAAAAAGCGACGTCAAGGTCGCAAACCGAAGAAATCTTTATTCCTGACACATACGCCTATTAAGGACGAGATCGAAGCTGAAGCTATTGCCCGTGAAGCTAAAAAAAGAGCGAAGGCTGTACTAGCTAAAAAACCTAAGGTAAAAAGGACTCTATGTGCTGACACCGACTCCTCATCTTGTGATGACACAATGTCCATACATGATGAATCAGATGATGGTGATGATTACGGTGACCATCACCAGTCAGACTCGACAGAAGAAGACCAAGACTTGCCATCAGATGGATTCGAAGTGGATGATTTTGTCATTGTGAAGTTCTCTACGAAGAAAACTATTGTTCACTATGCTGGTTTAATAACTGATAAAATATGAGGATTAATATAAGATCAAATATTTACGAAAGAAAGGTAACAAGTTTTATTTTCCAACGATTGAAGATACTAGTATGGTGGCATCTACAGATCTTATTAAGAAGCTGTCTGTTCTCATTCAAAATGGTACTGAAAGGATGTCGGGTTCGATGGAATTTCATGTAGATTTGAATAAATATAACTTTAGATAATGTTTTCCCAATAAACTTCTGAAATAACGTCACTGTTCAATTGTACCCCAGTCCCTGTTCAAATGTACCCCATGGATGGGGCAGCTTTGAACAATACGCACTGACACAATAAATTGGCTGACAAATTCAAAATATTAAAGGTATGCAGAAATTTTCACTGGGCATGGAAATTAGACACATTGTGTTATTGTAAAATACCTAAGTCATTTTGTTTAAGTGCGTGTAACATTTGCAGTAACTTAAAAACATATAAATATGTTCAAAAAGTGCCCCCACCTCCCCTATATATATATATATATATATATATATATATATATATATATATATTATATATATATATATATATATATATATATATATATATATATATATATATATATATATATATATATAATATATATATATATATATATATAATATATACATATATATATAATATATATATATATATATATATATATATATATATATATATATATATATATATATATATATATACCCGGAAGGTGGCTCGCCCCTGTAACTTTTTTATTTACGGAGATAATGAAATGAAATTTAAAAGATCTGTTTAATGCATAAAACTGCATTTTTTGACAAGTAACTCAACTTCATGCAACTTCCGGTTTCACCGGAAGTGACATAAACTTTCGGTTTGTAAATGGGACACCTGGTATACTTTCTCTTTTTTTGACTTTATATGACAATTAGAATGCAACCATGTATCATTTGTTACTTTTTGTAACCGTTGTTTCATTTGTTTTCTCGAAAGAAATATTCATTATAGAGGGCTATAGATGTGTTTACCGCCCTGGGACGTAGATTTGTGGGCGTGGCTTCGGACTTATTTTGTTTCAGTTGTGTTGGTCACAGGCTACTCGATGATTGCAAATATTATTTTAATATCAACAAGATTCTTCATTTGAAGAAAGTTATAAGGTTATGGGATTTCCGGTTTTTATTGAAAGTTTTCTCAGCCTCATACCTAGAGTGCGGTATCAAATTAATCGTAATGAAATTATCTTTGTTTTTAACCCGACGAGCCACCTTGTTGCCATTTGAAAGAAAATATTAATAATAGTTTTGAAATTAAAAGTCACATAGCTGAACCAATTTGATCGAAAACAGTAAAGTTGAATTTTGACAAACATTTTAGGACCGATATTAGTTATTTTTACGCATCCATAGCCCTCTAGAATAAAAATTTATTTCGAAAAAAAAATTTAAAAAAAGTTACAAAAAGTAACAAATGATACATGGTTGCATTCTAAATGTCATATGAAGACAAAAAAAACTTAAAATATACCAGGTGTCCCATTTGAAAATCTAAAGTTTATGTCATTTCCGGTGAAACCGGAAGTTGCATGAAGTTACTTGTCAAAAAATGCAGTTTTATGCTTTAAACAGATCCTCTAAATTTCATTTCATTATATCCGAAAACACCCGGTATATAATATATATATATATATATATATATATATATATATATATATATATATATATATATATATATATATATATATATATATATATATATATATATATATATATATATATATATATATATATATATATATATATAGATATATATATATATATATATATATATATATATATATGTATACTCTCATAATTAGTCTCAACCTTTCATACAGAAGTGGAAAATTTTATTAAAATTTCCTCAAATATATGTCAAGCTTTAATACAAAACCCGCATGGACACAAGCATATTATACAATGAGATATAATGTTGGAAATCATTGGTGTGATCACACAAAACGATTTGAAAGAGAGTAGTTTGAAATATTAAAATTTATAAAAGTAAGCAGCAATATAAGACTTACTACTTGAATCGGATTTTGTTTTCTTCTCTATTATTTTAGGCGAACTCCTCTTAGAAGGTTTAGCAATGAAAGTTGTAGGAACCTGAAAACAAAAGAAAGAATCCGTAAGAACTTTACTTTTGTCTGTTTTATAAAATAAGATGTGATACTCTCCCGTAGTCAGTCTTGATAATGAGTTCATAACTCGAAACATGGCGACTATTCGTTACTGCTAAATACAGTATCTAAATATTTTTGAGTGTGTTTTATTTTAAAGTTTATACTTTATTGTTCATGCTTCCATTTTAGTAAATTAATAGCTGTCCAACACTCACCACTTTATCACTTCGTTGACCACTCGGCAATCGGGCTACGGCAGCTTCTGGGCTATCTTCGGGAGGAGGTGGCTGAAATATCCAATTGTATTGTCGTTTGTCTAGAGGTAGACCCCATCTTTCGTATTCTAAGCTTTGTGTCCTTAGAGTTTCATAACAGTCTAAACAGACAACAGCATAATCACCGTTTTCCAGTAGAAGAGAATGGTCAGGTTGGGGATGAAATCGAAGAAATGGGAAATCCTAAAAAGTAAAACAATTCAATTTCTTCTGATTAAACACTAAAAGAGAGAAGTCATGAAGGTACTCAGAAAATCTCAATGAAAATGTCCTAGACATGTTTTATTGGTGGCTAAAATTTCGTTGTTTAAAAAAATCTTCAAAAATAAAATTAATTCAACAATATACATATCACGTTTCTGTCAATATAACCTCCGACTGTTATCAAGTTATTATTTGATAATAATCAGATAGAAACTGATGAAAACGTAAAGGGGTAGGTATTCACTGTCGAGCTGTTGCTGTAACTGTTGCAGCAAGAGTTGCGAGTACGTTGACTGTAGTCGCGCGCTGCACTGAAACCACAGTGTCTGAGTACAGTTCGTTTGATCATCATGCATGTTCCGAACAAAATGAGTGTCAGTGCCGCATTTATTTCAAGACACTTTATTGTAATTATTATTACTTGAAGATGGAAAACGTCCACGCCTATAGCAGCGCTATAAAATGTGTGAAAAATAATCATCAATAATAAATATCAGTGGGCATTAAAAAAATTTAATCCGAATTATTTTGAATATTGTATCAATTTGCTTGCGAACATAATTTTGAAAAAAATTCGTCACTAATGTGGCATTTTCCATTTGTTTTTGTTTTTTCTTACATACAAATTTCTAACTCCCTACGTCAATTTGGAAAGGCTGTGAAGGTGAGCAAAACCATAAAACCCACGAAATCTCTACACTAAAATACCGAAGGTGAATTAATATAATTGAATGGTTGAAGCCGCCACAAAGGCTCTTCCCTAGCATCAACTCAATCCACGTACAATATTTCAACTCTTTCTCTCAATCTGGAGGAGTAGTGGAAGTGCGCAATTAGGGAATGCAATGTCGTTCTCGCGAGATTTCGGCCTTTTTTAGCGAGATTGATCTCGGACGAAAAAAGGGCGAGATCTCGCGAGTTTAACGAGATTGCACTCAATCATAAAAACTTATTCGAAGCGCGGACTGACACGGACGGAGTTGCGATCTGTCAGTTTTATTTAAATGAATAATATCTCAGTTTAATAGTAAACTCAACTTAGATAATAAGTTTCATTTTTTTTTGACTTCTCGTTGTTTTGTTTGTTATAAACGAACTGTTTTATTACTAGAAGATTTTTGTTGGATATTAGAAGACTGGTTGTTTCTTTCATTTGTTATTTGATAGATACGTACGTCAAAGTTTACTAGTTAGAAGTTTATTAAAAATTATAGACAGATACGTCTAACAATGTTTGATGCATAAAAGTCTATTGAAAAAATTCGTGAAAATAAATGTTTATTTTATAATACTTATAATTTTTATTATTTTTTCCTAATTTATTCAAATATTGTGATTATTTGCAAAAAAACACACAAAACTGCCAATCTCGCGAGATCTCGAAATTGGCGAGATCTCGCAGTATTGTTATTCATAAACTCGCGGGATCCCGCTAGAGCCCAATCTCGCGAGATTTGCATTCCCTATGCGCAATAACCTCAAAAAAAAAGGAAAACAATTAAATCTCTACAAAAAAATACCAGCGTTTAGGAAAAAAGTTTATACCGCCAGAAGGTACCTTTCTAAGATCAACTTAATCCAACTGCAAAACTTCAACCATTCAACTAGATTTGGTCGAGGGGTGCAAAAACCGTTCGAACCACGATTTTTTTTTAGCTTCATAAACTCTCTGAAAGGCTCTAGAAGGCTGAATTTCGGATATGTTGTAGATAATCAATTTTCACATATTTAGCAACCGGTTTTCGTTAAAAGTAGACATCGAAAAAACCTCAAAGATCATTATCTAGGTTCTTGGAAATATAAAACAGATATACACCAACCACTGTTGGCTAAAAATTAATACTAACTGCAGAAAAGCAATTTCAGTACATTAGCATTAACATTAGGATATTTGGCTACAAGAGACACTTTTACAAGTGTGCAAGATAACCATTACTGGATTGAAAGAATATGTCAAGGTAAGGAACTTTCAACATCTTTTTTTAAATATTTTTATTAATGCAAATAAAGGCTTCCATATTATCACAACAAAAACTTTGTGGATATGGAGATGCATATAAAGGCCAATGAGTTGGAGAAGGGAAAGCTGATGGTGGAGAAGCAAAAGTTTCTAGTTAAGAATAGATAGAACTATAAAATGTGATGCTACTGCCAGGACGTTTGATATTTTATTCAAAAACATTCTGGCATCAGTCCCTTCCAATAATATTGTGTTTGATGTTGAATGCATATTGGCCATTGGAATTGGTTTGAGATAAATTTCCATAATTTGAAAATAACCCTTGTTTGTTTGGTCAGCATGGAAAGTGATCTGCATCGTTTCCTGTTGGACAGAGTGCATCGTTTGCTTATTGTAGTATTTCTTTTTTTGATCAAGTGATCTCAGTACGAGATTTTCATCTCATAATTGCTTGGTTAGTGCAGGCTTTTTGGAATCAACATTAGTATTCTGAATTTACGAGACTGATATTTGATGAGAATTGAACATATTGAAACAACGGTTAATTAACAATTTACATGTAAATTGAACACACTAACGCATGACATACGTTTTGGTGAGATGTCACATTATTCGCATGCAAAGTGAAAACAGATAACACTTCTTTGATACATTCAACAATAGCCAAGGTGTATATTACAGAGTAGGTAGAAAGGAATACAGTGATATGTGCAAATAATTAGCGAGATAATTTCATACTAAACAGCTAGTCAGGTATTCCGTGATTTTGAAGATATGTATTAAAATGGGGGCTTGTGTATTATCAATCTGGCAATTCAATAGGAGGCCTGAATATTTATATTTATTAATCTGTAGCGATTCTAGTAAATTTAGTTTTATTCCTTTACTTTACGCATTTAATATTTCGAAGTCCAAATTGAGTGTGTGATCTTCATGGATTCAATGGTCTGCATCATATGAATCCGATTTTTTATTACTAAAGCTTTCTTTGCATTATGCAATTTTGGTCTGAAAGTTCTTCTAATATAAAACTTATCACAACTACCACATCTAATTTTATACACTCCTGATTTTTAATGTTTTGTGGATTCATGTTATCCTAATTCATTTCCTACTGTACCAGTAGGCAATCTAATATATATATATATATATATATATATATATATATATATATATATATATATATATATATATATATATATATATAAATATATAAATATATAGATATATATATATATATATATATAATATATATATATATATAATATATATATATATTATATATATATATATATATATATATATATATATATATATATATATATATATATTATATAAAATTCTCGTGTCACGGTGTTATAAGTTAAACTCCTCCGAAATGGCTCGACCGATTCTAAGGTGCTAAGAATCCCCGGAGGTAAAACAAAAAAAACCTACAAATTGGAACATGGAACGTCCGTAGTCTCTACGTAGAAGGCAAACTGGCCAACACCATCAGAGAAATGAAAAGATTCAACATCGACATTCTAGGCTTGAGTGAAACATTTTGGCCAAACTCAGAAAAATTCCAATCGGATGATAAGACCATATACTACTCAGGCAATGACACTAATACACACAGAAAGGGAGTTGGAGTGATTGTTTCAAAAAACATCGCAGACGCAGTAACAGCTTTCATACCCAACTCCGACAGAACAATGCTCTTAAAGATTGACGCAAAGCCCTTTGCAATAAATATAACACAGGTCTACGCCCCAACGACATACTCCACAGAGGAAGAAAGCGACGCGTTCTACGAAGAAGTTTGCGATCTACTGAAACACACAAAATCACATGAAATCAATCTTATAATTGGGGACTTCAATTCAAAAGTTGGAGCTGGCGCAGTGGAGGGTATAGTTGGTGAATATGGTCTTGGAGTAAGGAACGATAGGGGTGACAAACTTATACGATTTTGTCAGCAAGAAAACTATAAAATCCCTAATACTTGGTTCTGCTTACATCCTCGTAGGCTCTACTCTTGGACATCACCTCAAGACAGCGAAGGTAACATCGTACGCAACCAAATCGATTTTATACTGATCAATAAAAGATTCGCTTCATCAGTCATTAGTGCTTGCACCTACCCTGGAGCCGACGTTCCTTCGGATCACAATCTGCTCAAAGCAAAAATCAGACTCAAAATTACTGCGAGACCGAAGAAAAAAGCCGCTAAGGGGTATGATCTGGAACAGTTTTAACATGCTACTTATCATCAAAGCATCTCCAATGAAATCAACAATAAACTAGCCAACCTAGACCATCAAAACACGACTTACTTGGAAATCTGGAATAAAACTGCAGAAATACTTTCTAATGCGCCAAAGAAATTACCAGCTAAACAACATCAAGCTAAATCGAAATGGATGACAGATGAGATTTTGGAACTTATGGATGAGAGACGGTCTTATAAG
>JARQZK010000761.1:340000-345000 GCA_030704885.1 Cynegetis impunctata
CCTCTTTTGTTATTTTTGATCCAAATTGATTGAATTATCTTCTCCCATTTCTAAAGTAAATTTTAAATGTATTAGAATGTAAAAAGTTCATTAATGTAAACAACAAATAAATTCATACACATATCTGAACCAATAAATGAACAGCAGTCAACTAACAGGATAAATATGAATAAATTGTTCCAAATTATTTATAAATACTTCAGCCAACAAAGGGTTCACAGGATTTCCCATAATTATCCTTTCGGCTATGTATATTATTATTGAAATGAAAATTATTCCAAAAGCGATAGTATATCTCATTTTATGAAAGTATTGACAAGATGGTATTCGGAAACTTTTCTATTAGTGTCAAAGGGACCCTGGGTGGGATCCTTAGAAATATATCAACTACATTCCAGGACATCAGTTAGAAATTAAGTAGCAACTGAATATTTACAACTTCACTGATAGTAATAGTAATAAGTTTTGTATTGGTCAGACCAGAATTTCAGAACATAAACAGAGCCTTTTTAATCAAAAATCGGATTCACAAAACCATTTAATACTTGAAAATGACAGACTTTGAAACATGCGGAAAATAAGGAAATAAAACTAAATTTCGTAGAACAGCTAAAAATTAATAAATATTCAGACCTCCAATTGAACAGCTAGATTGACCATACTACAAGACCCCTTCTTCATATTTCCAAAATCACGGAAGAACCTGACTGACAGTTCATTATGGAATTCCCTCACTAACTGATTATTTGTATGACTACTGTATGTACCCTTTCTATCTAATTTGTTATTTTACCGTTGTTGCAACTTTAGTACACCAGAAGCCTATTTTAACATCTGCAACTTGGGACCCTGCTTTGATTTTTTCGACGACGTTTCCACCTTATTGGATGTACTAGCTTCTGAACTCGCATCCTTCATTGATTGTATTGTCCTGAAAACTATAACACTTTTATTTATCAAATTTTTTTTTGTTTTCTTTCAAATGTCAATCACTCCGGAAGAATGGAAATCACTTAATTGAAGCAATAGACGGAAAAATTTTTGTGATCCAATACCACTTCAACAGTGGAACATAATTTGAAAATTATAAATCACTCTTTAGCATTGTAGATGACGATTATAATGTTTAATGGCCCAAAAGAGGAAATTTCGGATGGCGGCGTAATGAAAGGCTGTACATTGAACGAAAGGATTGAAAGAAATATTTTGGAAACACCGCCACCTATAAAATTTCTGAACCGTGAAAAGAAAATTCCAAATATTTTTCTTTTCGTGTTGACTATACCTTTTCTATGAATGAAAATGCCTTGAAGGCTTATGCAGGAATACATTCTAAGAAATTTACACATTATCGCAAAGTTCGAAAAGTAGACAATGTTGATGGTGAAGTGGATTCGAAATTCAAAGAATTGCAAATAAAATGCACGAAAAAGAAAACGAAACTAATATATGTTTTTCCAAAATTCCTTCATCGTCAAAACTAACAAAACAACTAGGGCGTGAAAATAAGCAACAGGTTTATATTATTTTCCCTCCGATAAAAATATATTGTAAATTTCCATAAAGCTTCAATTTGTTGTTGATTTTATCAAAAAATATTTTAAATAGAAATACCTATATAAATAATTTAGGAAGTGCTGTTTTAATTTAATAATTTATCAATTTAAAATTGCCGAATATGTGACGTAAAACCAGGAGCGCACAAATGTGACCACTTGTTACAAGGACGGGGAGTATAAAAAAAGTAATTAAATTCGTATAACGTAATTTATGGATGGCTCCACAGAGGACCGAGGGTTGTGAGAAATTCGCTTGGAATACTTGCTTCATTGTTTAAGCTATTTAGAAAACCTATGATACTGCAATTAGAAATATTTTAATGGTTGCAATTCATTTGCATAATTTTCTAATACGTAGTAGATCTGATAAATATTTGTATAATTCGAAAATTAGCCGAAAAATGTGACAAAAAAATCAAAACAAGCTGCCGCACTACTTCACGAATGAAGGATAACTATCATGGTGAGACCATTACGCATGAAAATAATGAATACTTACCGTTGTAGTCAATCCTTTTCTCAGTACACCCCGTGCTGTTAAAAACTGAAGAGCACTATGAGCAAAACTTTTGCTTTCGTACACTTTATTCGTGTGAAAAAATATGGATGATCAATATTAAATATATTAGAATAATCAGTTGCTTTTCTCTAAGCATTAAATTAAAATAACCTTTTCCAATTTCAACGTTTTTCGTCTAGTTTGATTTCTCCCATGTCCAAGATGATATTACATATATTTTTCAGTTACACTCATCTTCTGATGATTTTCTTCAAAGCATAAAACGTTTTTTTAGTAGTCCTTCTCTTTGGTTCCCATATTAATGGTCTCTCTATACATTTCGATAAAATTGAACATTTCTCGTTCGTCTCATTCAGGCATTTCGCGAGGATCATATCTGCAACACTTGCACACTTACGTACTAACCACACAACGCGTCTGCATTATGAATTCAGGTTGCATTGACCGTTACAGTTGCAGCTCACCAGTTAATATCCGCCTCAACATATTTTACATTAATTATGTTATATGCACATTTTAATATCCTTTCATTTCTTCCAAATACTTTGCTTAGATATAACGAAATTCTAACAGTCAATAAATCATTATACCACATCTTCGAAACACTTCGAAGTAATACTATATAATGGGATTTTAATCTATCTTTTTTTTTGAAATGTCATGTGGCTATAGCGACATATATTCTGTTGTGGTTTTCCTAAGTATGTTTAGAACAAAACTCGAAACTTTAACAAATATGATATGCGAACAAATTGAATTATTGTTAGCAAACATTTACCTTTATTAAGAGTGCCCTGACCCTGCGTCTGTAAGTAGTAACACCGCATACGTAACAGCAATAATCTCTGGTATTGTATTCTCTGCGATCGGCGTGAGGAGAGCTTGCGCCTTGCGATTCGTATCTTCGCCACTGACTAACCAAACTATGGTAACAAAATGTGCAAACTAATGCTGATCCATCCTCCCTCAATTGCTCAGCATTAGGTGGACTATGGTGACTCAGCAGTGCAGGAAAATATGGTGCATTGCGACCTAATCCATTAAACAATATGTGATTTAAATGTAATTATAGTTTAGGAAGAAAAATTGTAACGTGTGAATTATCCACCCGTTACATCTTCCGAAGCTAAGTCAGTGAATTTGGATTCTCAGTTCAATTTTACAGATTAACGTCATGATATGCGCATTACAGACTTCCGAAGAAGGTTGATGCATAGCTTAGATTCTTCTTCTTATATCTGAACTTCAGAGAGTGAACAATAAAAGTTTTACGAAATATTGATCATAAAATATCTTATTTCCTGAATAAATTATTATCTGTTGGCGTCTAACAGAGACGCCAATTAGTTCTAGACAAAAAACCTCCATAAGGAGAGTTCCTAAATAGAGAGATTGAAGATTAGTATTGGACAGAAAACTTTCCATAGGAGATTCTTTCACAACCAAGAACCTAGGACCAAAGTCAATAGGGAGCGAGAACTACCTCATTGATTGAAAAATATGAAGATAAGTCTTATAATCACATAAACAATTTGTAAAGAAGAGCAGTAAATTATTGACTTCGGTCCTAGGCTTCTTGGTTGTGAACGATTCTCCTATGGAAAGGTTTGTGTCCAAAACTAATCTTTGATCTCTCTATTTAGGAACTCTCCTTTTGGAGGTTTTCTTTCCAGAACGAATTAGTGTATCTGTTGGACGTCAACAGATAATAATTTATTCAGAAAATAAAATATTTTATGATCAATATTTCGTAAAAATTTTATCGTTCACTCTCTGAAGTTCAGATATAAAAAGAAGAATCTTTTCGAATACAAGATTACTTTTGAAGTTTAATTATATGGTCTCTAATAAATCCTTCTTGGGGATCATCTATTGTGACAGTCGTGTCAGTCTGTCGGTTATAATAAGACGTACCAATCAATCAATCATAAAAGTATATTGAAAAATTTTTTTTGGGGGGGTACATGTTTTTGCTAGCTAAATATTATCTATGGGCAGTTATAAGGTTCTGACACCTTCTTCAGCCCTTTAAGTTACTACAAAATGATTTTACTTTCCTATCATTTTACATTACTATAAAAATTCCTAATTCCCTGACACGGAGTGCGGCGTGGACCGACTTCCTAATTGCGTCCATTCGGTCTAATATTGGTCTAATGGAGGTTAGGCCAATATAAAACGTAGTAAAGTTTATGATACAGCGAAATAGACAAAACTGCGAAGTACATTTGTAAGGACTTAACAAAATACAATTCGATTAGCCGAACTTGAGAACTTACTTAATTTGCAAAGTATAATATGGCACTGAATGAATTAATCTTCAAGATTGCAGTTGAGACGGAAAACTACTACCGAAATACGCGACTTATTGGGCAACGGCAATTTAGTAAGATCGGGAAAGAAACAAGTGGTGACTTGAGTTTTCTTGCAAGAAACGCGATAAGCTCGTACTGACAAATATTTGGGCTGTATATTGTACTATATAATTTTTTAAACTCATTTTTAAATATATTGAAATATTTTGTAATGATTCAAAAACAGCAAGTTGTTAAAAATGTATTATTAAATTCAAAAGAATCATTAAATTTAAAACAATCATGGTTTGTTGATGATTTTTTATTTTTTAATGAAAATCAAATTTTACCCAACCCTGGTAAACCATTTTTTTTCTTTGGTTACATACCAAAGAAATCAACTTCTAAGGAATAGCTGTTCGAAAGAACAGTCCAAATAACAACAGAGGGTAATATAATATATCTAGAGATCTTTGTATAAGTAAATTGATCAACAAAATAGAACATGTATTTTCTCACAATAACTTGTGAGAAAATTAAAAGGGCATCTATAATAATTTCTTAACAAAGATAAAACATATGGCTTAAATCAAAGGATAAATCAAGTAAGTAAATATAAATATCAAA